>JAKCPB010000103.1:0-91088 GCA_021442155.1 Cymbidium sinense | reverse complement strand
TTCATTTTGACATACCCAAATTTGTCAAATGAAATTCCTTTTCAAATCAAAAGCAAATTGGACTCTACTTAACATACCCACAGTTCTTAAGTAGAGTTCCCTTTTTAAAATCACAAATAAATCACCACACTTGAACTCCATTTGACATACCCAAATTTGTAAAATGAGAGTCCCACCTTTTCAAAATTGAAAACAAATTGAACTTTATTTAACATACGACATTTGTTAAATAGAAGTTCTCCTCTTTCAAAACAAAACAAAACAAACTCATCAAACACACTTGATCCCTACTTAACATACCAAATTTGTTAAGTAGGGGTCTCATTTTTCAAAATCAAATCAAAATACATCAAACACATTGTGCTTCACTTAGCATACCTAAATTTGCTAAGTAAGGATCCCATTTTCAAATTGAATTCAACAAATCAAATAAATGACACACATCATCGTAAACAACAAAAATGCTTTCAAAAATTGTTTTCAAACATGCACTTGAATCTCATTTAGCATACATAAATTTGCTAAGTGAAGATTCCAAAATCAAATAAAACAAAGTCAATTGACCCTCCATTTAACATACCCAAATTTATTAAATGAGGGTCCCAAACATAAAATCAAATTCAAATGTGAATGGAAGCATCAATTAAGAGCCTCTCCAAAACATTTGAACCCCATTCAACATACCCAAATTTGTTGAATGTGGGTTCTAAATCAAATTCAAAGTCTCTCCTCCAAAAAAAATTTCAAAATCTCTCAATATTTGAACCCCATTTAGCATACCTAAATTTGTTAAATGAGGGTTCCAATTCAATCAAATCAATCAACTAAATAATTCAAGTCAACAACATTCAAGTGAAGGTCGATATGGTTCTCTTTCCAGGAGATTAGCCCTCATGACCATTAGAAAGGAGGTGGCAGGCAAGAAGACACTTCTTCAGTTTGACCTACAGTTTGATTCTGAGTTTCTCTAACCAAAGGAGAAAGGCCATAAATTTCCTTCAAGAGCCAAGAATAAGATCAATAAGGATTTTTGAGTATGTATTATCCATTCTAGATAAGTATGACTCAAATGATTTGAATCTTAATTCCCAAAGAAGACAACTCTCAAAATGACAATCACAATAATGATCATAATCCATAAAATAGTAGTACCAATGGACTTGATGCCTTTAAGGATTCCAACTCAAGTAGAGGTACTCCTATTTTAAACTTTGGTGGTGTTACTATCGACAAAGATTTAGAATCATCAAATCTAATAGAAGAAATTTTGGGCACCATAAAAGAGTAGGTAGACATCAATTCTACCTCTCTTTAAGAAGATATCACAAAAGCCAATTTTTGTAGTGGCAGGGTCTTACCACTTTGATCAACACCATAGAAAGAAGCAAACCAATCATTGGAAATAATCAAATTCTAAATCCTTCTTAAGATACACAACATAATCCAAAATAAGGGCATCGAACTATTTTGATGGTTAATCTTAAGGTCCTAAACTATCATGGAAGGTTGCCACTAAGCTAAAATAATGAGTGCACCCTCACCTTCTCTAAGAGATAATTGGAAACCTAATTCTTCCTTGCTTGGTTAGTGGCAACCTCCTCAAGTCTTACTCAACATAGAATATCCTATGGAAAGAAAGACAAGCTATCCCCTCCAGAGAACACAATATAAACAAAGACTCAAAAAAAGGAGAGAAAAAAATGAAACAATAAGAGAAAAAAAGAAAAGAAAAAATGAAAAGAATGAATGAAAGAAATAGAGAGAAGAGAAGAAAGAAAAGAAGAAAAAGAGAAAAAGTAAAGCACCAATAATACACATTGATTTGGAATCAAAGGATAAATCATGTGTATGAGGTAAATTCAAAAGAAAGGAGAAAAAATATATATATGAAATAAATTTTGAGTCTACTTTTGACAAGTCTTTAGGTAGATAGCATAAAACAAAAAGTTCTAAAAGGATAATTCATGAAAGATATAGAAACTGTGTGGGTATGCGAGCACATTGACTCCAATTCTACTATCTCATGATATTATTATAGGATTGTAAGTTAAGAGTTGTGCCTAACCTCTAACCTAATATATATATATATATATATATATATATATATATATATATATATATATATGTTGAGATATCAAATTTCCACTTCATCTCTTTTTCAAGCTCGAAGAGATTCAGATTGTAGATAAACCTTCAAATGAAGTAAAAAAATCATAGTTTGCCTAGTCTACCTACTTTGCTTAAAGAATTTAGAAGACTTTCAAGTAGAGGATACACTCCAAGAAGTTGAGAAGAAAATTAGATCATCAACCAATGAGTTTTAAGAGATTAACCTAAGAACATAAAGGTAGTCCACCCACACTCCCAACATCCATATATGATAAGTTAGAAAGAAAATGCCAAACTTAGTTAGGTTACTTTTGTAGTTTAAAGGCTTTACCTAAGACCATAATGAAGTGCCCAATACATCTTTAAAGGTAGCAATCTACAAATTCAAAATTGAACCTATTCTATTCCTACTTTGCAAACTTTTGATGCAACATTTGCAGAACAAGATCAAGTTTGAGGTCAACCTTATTGAAGAAGAAGATGCTATCATGATTACCCAATATTATCAAAGGAAGGACATTCAAATCACACATACATTGATTCTAAGATTTAGTTAGGCATGTCTTGAAGATGAATCCACATTACCTATTTTAAATTTGATAGCATCATAGCCTCTTTACATGTAGTCTCCTCATTCAAGGATGGGTTGAATGATGCTAGAGGATGAGGTCATTTGCACTTATAATTTCCATTGGAATTTACCACTATAAGGTCATGCCTTTCTCACTAGGGTTAAAGAAAAGGAAGACCATCTTATGATCGAGTAGTTGTCTTGATTGGTTATGACACTACAACTTGAAGTTGAATCCCCTAAAGTATACAATTAGAATGACTTTAGGGGAGTTTCTAAGGCTTGTAGTAAAGCATCATGGGATAACAAAGAGATTAAAGTGACATTAGAGATGCAGCCTCCAAGATTCTACTTAACAGGAGAAAGATTTCAATTAACATTGAATATAGATGGTTTAAACTCTTTCAAAGTTAGTCTATCTCAAAACTTTTTAAATCAGAATTCTACTTCTGATCATTGAAAGGACTACCTTGGTGCTTCGAAGGATGGAAAGTAGTTTAAACTACTATGATAGGAGAGCACTTGATGCTTCCAATCAACATACAATATTTAAAGAAATGCTATCCTCAAAATAGTGTTTGAAAATAATTATCATTAGTAAAAATCTTATCTTACCATTCATCAAATCCTTTCTTCATTAGAAGCATTATTTTCTTATCTATACCATGATGTGTTTAGGATAGGTGTAAGATAACCCAAGTGGCATCTATCCTTCATCAAACAAACACAAACTACACATGATCCTCCAGTGCTATTAGGATAGGTGTAAGAGAACCCAAGAGGCATCCTATTTTGACTAGTACAACTAAGTTAGGTATAAGACAACCTAAGCAACATCCTTTTTTGGTGGAGTCACATTGCCTCTAGCACCATTTCATCCACTCTTGATGTGTTTTGGGTAGGTGTAAGGAACCCAAGTGGCATCTATCCTTCATCAACACACAAAACACAAACTACACTCACATGAACAAATACACATCTTTTGTCTGGGCTACTTTGATGTGGGATAACACCCCACGACCCTCACTAGGTCATTGATGTACCTACTAGTGAATCACCCCGGTGGTCCCTTTGTTCGGGAAGATGTAAGTCTATGCTTTCCTTCTAACCTAACTTATGCACACTGCCATAGCATGGTAGGCCTTGCGGTTAAGCTACCCTCATGTTGGCTCATTTAAGAAGATAAGTGTACACCTTCTTCTTAAACTAGTCATCATGACTGTTGGTATATCGACAAACACATACACATCTTCTATCTTGGGCTACTTTGATGGGATAATGCCCCTACTCACTCATTATGCTCTAGGTGGGCATCCTACCTAGTGCATCACCCTAGTGGTCCCTTATTTAGGAGGATGTAAGTCTACTACGCTTTCTTTCCTGACTTGGCTATTGCACACCGATGAGTGCCTTGTTAGCATGGTAGGCCTTACGATGTGGTTGGTAAGCTACCTTCATGTTGGCTTCATTCAAGAGGATATAAGTCTACTATACACTTTCTTCTTGGACTAGCCATCGTGGCCGACTTGGTCAGTAGTGGATTAGGGTAGGCCCAGTGACACCTTTCTTCTTACTTCAAGTTTGGGTCTAGTCCTTCTTTATGACTCCCTACTTAGTAGTCATTAGGTTGGGTTGACTTGTTGTGCCAATAATGGGTCACCCAATGGTTGTTCCTTGAAGATGTAAGTTTGCTAGACTTTCTTTAAGTACAACCATAGCCTAGTAGGTAGCCTTGTATGATAAACTATCCGATAATGAGTTTCACTTTAGGGATATATAAGTCTACATGCCTTCTTCCTAGAATGATTATCAGGCACCTTAGGTTGGTTGGTGTTCGCTATGCTGATAGCAACCCACCCAGTGGATACACCACTCATGGTAGATATAAGTCTGCTATGCTTTCTCCTTGAGTTGGCCACCATACACCTACAGGCTTTCTTATTTACAGAGTCCAAGATAACGACCCTAGTGGCACCTCCTGTGTGGGCACTTTATTTAGATCATGTCCTTTGTAACCTCATTTAGACACTACACAGGTTATTATTGGATTGGAGAATCCCCCTTTCCTAGTAACCACCTCTATGGTTGGAGATTTAATTTTGTGGATGCATAGATTCTCCTTGGTCTAAATCTAAGATAGGTCTAGGCGACATAGTCCCTTCTCTGAGGTCCCTGCACACCGAATATAATAAACAAATATATATATATATATATATATATATATATATATATGCTTGTAGATTAGGAATTAATGCCCCAAGCAGTACCTTTCCTAAGCAGGCATCCTATCTTTAGGGCAGTGTCAGCAAAACTCCCTTTAGGAATCTCCTGACTACTCATGAGTTGAGATAAGTCCTCCATGACACTCTCTCAATAGTCTCCCTTAGGTCAGGTTCAATCTATTATTCCATAGGTTACCGGTGGTCATCTTGGCTTTGGAAGATGTAATTCAGTTATGCATTCTTTCTAGCACGATTGTTGAACACTGATGGGTAGCCCTAGGTCGAGTTTGATTTATTGTGCATCTAATGGGTTACCCTAGTAGTTGTTCCTTACTTTGGAGATGTAAGTCTACTACACTTTGTCCAGCAAAGCCATTGCACATCAAAAGGCACCCCTTAGGTTGGATAGTCCTACCCTTTGGCCGGTGGACTACCCCTTTGGATCGATAAATCTAAGATAGGAGGCGACATAGCCCCTTCTCATTGTGGTCCATCACACATGGGATCTATCAAATGAAATTAAAATAATGAAAACAAACCAAATCAAATTAAACAAATCAATGAAATTAATCTTGACTACTTTTGAGTTGACATAAGTCCCTCGGTAGCATTCACTTATAGTCACCCTAGGTGGGGTTTGATTTGTTAGATCCAAAAGATCATAGCGATTGATCCCTTTGGATGGTCTACTATGCTTTCTTCTAAGTACAACCTTTTCACACCAATAGGCACCCTCGGATAGTCCTTGGCTGGTAGACTATCCCTTTGGATTTAAATTTGAGATAGGTCAAGGCATAGCCCCTTCTAAGTGGGTCCATTGCACTCAGATCCATAATAACTAAATTTGAAACCAACCTTCCCAATGGAGTCAAATTAAAACATATCGAACAAACCAAACTTCTCCTTAGCGACAAATCAAATTAATCTCCCCGTGGAGCCATAAGAAATACCATCAAACTCTTATCCCAAGCAGATAGCCCGAGCCTGCTTACCTAGTGGAAGGCGCACATTCCGAGTCCCTAGCAGATTATAGATTCTTATCCCAATGAATACACCCAAATAAATCATATTCTAATGAGACTCAAATCCATATCCAGTGGATAGCTTCAACTTACTTCCAGTGGAAGGTTCACATACTCAATCCCAGATTCCATCGACTCTCTTATGCCCTTGCATAAAGAGATTTCTCTTTACACTAAGATTGTGATTCTATGTACCTTTTAGGTTTAGGTATAGATCATTTTTGTTAGTGTTTGTAGTCTTTTGGATGTTGTTGATCATCTCAATCAATGCTAATGTGTGCGGCACTTAGTTACACCACATTGGGGTCCTTTGTTGACCTCACTTTTGGAGTGAGTTCTCAACCTCTTCTTAAAACCTAGGAACCTTCTAGACACAAAGGTTTCCTTAGTCATAAGACACTTCTAGAGTAGGTGAACACTTAACTAAGCTAGAGACTTAGAAGGGTTAATCAGGATTAGGCCATGCCTTAGGGACTTAGGAAAATCACCTACCCTATAGCTAAACCCAATCCATGTACACCTTAAATTCAATTCAAATCCAAATATCCAACCAAACTGTAAAGTCAATTTCAAATCCAAATCCAAGTCCAAACTCAATTCCAAATGATTGAAACCCAGGATCAAATCCAAACTAAAAATCCTTCCCAAGCCTTTTAATCAACCTTCATGAACTTAGCCAAATTTCTATCCAATTCAATCTGAACTCAATTGATTTTCTTATAAATCAATTGTACCTTCAATTATCTTCCCAAATATAAATGAAATATAAATTCAAATAGCAAAACCAAATCCAAAATTAAATCAAAACCCAATTTAAACCCTTTAAGCCATTTCTTTGAACTTGGCCAAAACCCATCTAAAAGCCAAAATCAATGGATTTTCTCTTGAATCAATCATTCCTTCAACCATCTATCCAAATATAAATGACAATCATCCAGTCAAAATCAAAAGTCAAACCCTATTTGACTTGAAATATTCAAATGAACCAAAACTCATTTGAATCCAAACCAATCGCAATTGAATTTATATATCAATCTCAAATCTATATATAAACTCAACTAAATCAAATTCACTAAAGGAAAGCCAACTAAATATAATTGGTTCACTTGACCTAAAGTGCCCAATTTGACCTACATGAACCAAAATCCAATTCAATCCAAATCAAACTGAATTAAGCAATCCAAAGTTTATGTCATGATTGTTGATCACCCTAGGATGATCAATTAATATAAATTAGGTCAAACCAAGTCAACTAACCTTTTGACCAAGTCAACCAGCTTTATATGAACCCAAACTAGCCAAATTACCTTTAAAATCCATTGAAACTAATGATTCAAATCAACCCAAAATCAATATTTAAACATGAATTGACCTTCAATTGAGCCAAACCTAGCCCAATTGGCCCTCTTGACCCAAGCTAACTCAAATTGACATAAAGGGTCAAATTAGACTAAACTCAAATTAAATTTAAATCAAACCAAAGCATACAATCCTCTCCAAATAGTCATATGAACTTGACCTAATCCTTGATTTGACCCAATTTGACAAATTGGTCAACCTAATTTTGACCCTAGGTCAAATTGAATAAACCTAACCAAATGAACTCCAAATGACATGAATTTTGGTCCAACTCACTGTTGACTCAAATCTGCCCAAATCAAATTCAATATCAAATGACCACTCTACCCTTGGTTTAAGGGTATCACATAAGACAAAACACCCATGTAAATGGTCATTTCTCTTCCTTGGCCACTTAGCACTCATCCATTGGTCCACCTAGGCTCCAAGGACACTATCCAACGACCTAGAGATGGTTGGGTCAGCCATGACTTATGGCGAGGTGAAATCACCTCACCTCCCCCATTGGAACACTTGGCATGAAGGACCTCCACTTTCATTTGCTAGGACACCCACTTGTCCTTCATAGCAGCCACCTCCCATGCCTTGGGCAACCAAATTAAGCCACTAAGGAGAATCCCAACCACCCCAAGCAAGGACACCCACTTGGAGCCAAAATCACCATGAATGAGGTGATTTTCGCCATTAAGGAGACAAAAAATAGAGAGGCAAAACTCTTTCCACACTCATTTCACTCTCTTAGAGCTCTCAAAACCAAAACCATTCCTACTTGGTTTTGAGCAAAACCATCAAAATCAAGTGGATTCTAGTGAAGAAGTGGTGTCCATTGGTGGATACATTATTAAAGTGAGAAGAGCAGAACCCATTCTAAAGCTTCTTCTTAGAGAACACTGGATCATCACCACCACTGAAAATCATCCTTGATGAGATAATTTTCAAAAACCATAGTCAGCCTTAGATTCTTTTATTTGTGATGGTTTTTATTTGATTTTAGGAATTTTCTTTAGATAACCCTTACATTCTTTTTATTTATTTTACATCATACCCATTCATTGGAGTGATTTTTGATGAGATCGCAAGAAAATTGAGCATAAAATGAAGTTTTCATTCAATTTTTCACAAGAATCATAAAATCCCATCAAGAATAGTGTTCCATCGCCTCTTCTACATGCTTCATCATTTGATCTCCCGTTGAGGATGGCTTTGATATCGATGTAGCTCGATCAGCGATCATGTGGCTCATATAACATGGATTCTATCTATCGACCGTGATCATCAGGTGGTGTCAATCTGTGCATCCTTGTCCATATTCATTTCTCATCTGCATGCTTGTGCATGCCACATAGCACCATGGTCTAGTCGACTAAGCGCACCAGTAGGTTAAGTAAGAAATTAGGGATTTTCTACTTTTAAAATTAATTAAAACACCCAAAACTTTAAAAGTTCATAGAAAATAAAATACTTAAAAAATTAAAAGCTCGTTGGATTATCTTTTAAGGAGAATCAATGAATCAAAAACCAAATTTTAAATATTATGAGCTTAATTTAAGCTTTAGGGAAAATTAAATTTCATTAATTAAACTAAAATGACACATTAGATTGATTTGAAATTCTCAGAGATAAAAATTGAGCTTAAAATCTTCCTACCATAAAATTTCAAGTCAAAAGATTTTTGGGAGATATTACATTTTGAAGTTCAAATAATTAAAATAAATTAATGGACTTTATAAAAATCATGGAAAATCATTTAAATCATGAAACTTTGGAAAATTATAACAAATCATAAAAATGCAAGTATATATATTTGTTTTGAAGGTATTTAGAGGAGATTCAATTAAAATTGATCCCAATTAATTTTGAGCATTAATTAATTTGAGTTTAATTAAAATTAATTAGCTTAATTACTCTAATTACATAATTAGTTAATCCCAAACTTTTTTTGGTTGATTAATGGGATGACCCTCATCCCATAATTTTCTTAGGATTTATTGCTTGGTTAATTAGGAAATTGGTTATCTTAACCTTAATTACTTTCCTAATTAATTAGCAATTAATTAATATTCTAAAGTAAGAAAATCATTAGTTAAAAGCTACTCATTGTGAAATAGTGAATGGGCATGGGGAATGATATTGGGAACTCTTTCCCAATCTTTTCCCTAAGTCCATTTCACTTGAATGGAAATTAATTAATTTGGGATTAATTGATGGTTTAATTCATTAATTAAATTGCTTAAATAATAAATTTGAAACTATTATCACATGAATCCTAATTAATCAATTCATTGTAGATCTTTAGGTGTTCAATATCCTAATGACATTTAAAGGAAATTATGGTTAACCCATGTGGGAAAACCATGAAAGTACTTAATTAAGTTTCTTAACTTAATTAATCAGTAATAATAAGCCAATTGCATTAGGCCTCTTTCATTTCTTAGGTTCATTTATTTAATTTGCAATGTATGTACATATCATGTTGGATCATAATTAGTTGGTTAATTAAATTAAGTCAACATAGGTAAGGGTTAATCATTTAATGGATTTAATGCATAGTACAACCTAATTAACCCATAAAATCAAGTTAATTACTTTTCATTAAATGCAATGAAATCACAAACATGGGAATGGGTTAGGATCAGCAAACTTTCTCTCATTTCTTCAAACCAAATTGAAAGTGATAATTAAAAAGCCTTAGTTTTCTTTAAATGCTTTTATTTGATTTGATTGTCCTTAGGAGTTAATTTAATTGAATGAAATCACATGTTTATGCTCATTCATTCCTTTCCAATCATGTTAAATGTTGTATGTCATTTGAAATCATACATTCATCTTTTCAAAATTTGTTAATCAAATGGTTTCCTTTATGTCAAGCTTTCGTGTGTTGAATTAATTTATAATATGTGCTATTATCACTATTAAATCCAAACATATTTTCCAAAGCTTAAATGAATGGTTACATATGTTATGAATGTTAGTTATAAATACATAGGAGATGCATTTGATTATAGCTTAAATGTATAAAGTGAAGCTCCTTTCCTTTTATTCATGTATTGATTTATGTAAGTGAGATTGTTAATGGGTATATAGTCGGACATCCCAAAATATGATGCTTTAGTTAGCCCCAAGGAGGTCATATGATTGGCGCATACTCCATTTTATTTCATTCTTATGTATCTCAATACTAGAATTGGATGACACTTTAATTCATATACATAAATGATTCAATCAAATTAAATATCACTTTTTTGCATGATTTTCATTCTCCAAATTATGAATACATGTGTATGTATCTAAGAAAAGCAATATATAGTCTGACATCCAGAATATGAGGCTTTAGCTAGCCCTAAGGAGGTCATTTGATTACCTTCCCAAGTTTAACAAAGGCTTACTTGCTTATGTCTTTTATACATACATGTGTATTTAATTAGAATGGTAATCCTTCCTTTTTTTAAAAATACATGCATTTGCAATTGTTCAAGTGAATGAATTAATTGATCATTTGATTTGGAGCTCTCTTTCTTATGTTCATGCATGTAAATTTACATATGGTTTGAATGTAATGGTATATAGTCTGGACATCCCAAATATGAGGCTTTATCTAGACCCAAGGAGGTCATTTGATTACCTCACTCCCTTGGTTGATAATGACATGTAACTATTTAATTTTATCCCTATGTATTTTTTCATAAGAATTTAGATAGAGCCTTAAATTAATATGATAAAATAATTCAGTCAGAGGGGAAATATAAAGCTTCAAATGTACATACTCACATCCATCATTCAAGTGTGCTAAAACATATTGTATGTGTAGGTATACTTAAGACTTAATCATATGCATGTTACATGTGATGGAAAGGAATGATTTAGCATGTGTCATGTGATAGTATTTCAATTAGATTAATCTAAGAAGCCTTTCACATTGAATAGAATTATTTAAAGAGAACCTAAACTTAGGATTAATCTAAAATGTGTAATAAGCCATTCACTAAAGAGAACTAAATCAAATTAACATGCTTTAGAAAGTAGTTTAGGTAGGGATGAAAAAAAGGATCTTTTCTTCTCTTTACAACACTTAGTTGCTAAGTGTAGGTCATATGTAACAAAGAAAACAAATTAAAACTTTCAAATCAATTAAAGCTTGAAGTGAAACCACCCTTTAAGTTGAATCTTTCTTTAAAATCTTAAGCCTAGTTAGGACATACCACACAAGCTTAATACACACACATTAGATTAAGTCACAACTTCCTTATGTTTAGATGATGCATGGTGTGATGTATGTTTTTTATGATGTATTATTTTAGATTGGATGTTAGAGTGTATGTTTCATAGGCTAGATGGTAGGTTGATTAGCCTAATCATATTTTCTATAAGAGATTATTTTAGGGGCTTAAAATAAATATAAATGCTCTGTAGGTTGCTTAAGCCCTTAAGCATAATCCAAGTTAGGGCTGATGGGCTTGGTTACCCATGTGTAGGGTGCTAAGTCCAAATTATAAATATAATTACTTGGGTTGTATGTGTGTTTAGCTAACACTTGTCTTGCAGGTGTAGTTAGATTTACTTTTCTTATTTTTAATGTACTTTTGCATTAGAAATTAGGATTAGTGCTATGGGGGGGATAAGGATGAGCATTGGCTAGAAGGCTTTATCCTGGGAGGCCATGTGATGCCTTTGAAGTGGAGCAAACCAAATCAAAGAAGGAGGAAGATACATGAATACATGAAGAAGACCCCATAGCATTTATCATTTTGTGAAAATTATTCTTCTATGTATCGGTTGTATAAGGGTAGAGACTACCCATTTTTCTTTTTTGTATGGCACCCTATCACGGCTGTTATTATTTTTTTAGCAATAAAATGATGTTGATGTGTTTAAAGTACACAATTAGGATGGCATGCTTTTCTTAGTTTCTTTATATGTTTGATGTTTGAATGTGTGGCCTTGAATGCATTAGGCTCAGAAAAAAATTAACCTTTATACCCAACTACAACTCATAACTAAAGTTTTAAACAATTCATAACCTTACATAAAGCCTAGGACATAAATCAAGATAATTAAAATATTTAGCAACCCCTTAGATGAATGTTGAATGTCCAACAACATGCACATCATATTATTTTGCTCTTGAAAATAAGGATTTCCATCCTTGCACAATAGAGGAATGCTTGACCTGAGGGCATCCTTTGTGTTGGAAAAAACCCCTTTCTTGCTAATTTAGCCAACCTTATTTCATCATGCATGTAGGCATCAAAACCCAAAGCCTTTATCAAAATGAAGTCATCTCATAATTTGTATTATTGGATTTAGACTAACTTTCTAATTAAATATCAACTTTACAAAATTAGTCTTCACAATTTCAATATAAAAACAATTATAGAATAGGTTAAATGCTTAGTTTTATCAAAGAGCATTCCCCACTTGTTTTCTTTGGCTTATAGTCTTTTGATTTTGATTTTCAAGCTACCTTCTTAGGCATTCCTTAAAATACTTTGGCAGCATTTATATATTCTTAAGATTCACATCCCTTAATATTATGGATTGTTCCTAAACTTAATGAACCTAATATAAATGCTCTTTACTTTTTATGTAAAAGCTAAGGGAAAATCTTTAATTTTTTTTCAGACCCATCATGCCTCTAGAGTCCTTATTAGGTGATTAGGGACTTTATGATAATTTCTACATCTTAAGATAATGCATCCTTTACTTTAATGTCATAGATCATTTGAATAAGTATCCCTTAAGATCCTATATGGTGTACATTAAAAAAAAATAAACACACATACACCAAGTTTCTAAGACCTTGATGACATAGATAAAAATTAGACGCATATAAATAAAATCTAGATAACTAGAATCATCTCTCTATTGTAAAAGACACAATTCAATATCATGAATCATTGGCTATTCTTCAATTTCTCTAGTTCCCATCAAAACCACCTCGGCCTCTCGAGTAGTAGGATCCACCATTATATCCCTAATCTCTCCCTCCGCCACCACCATGATTGTAACCTCTGTCGCTCCTCCCACTTCCATAACCACCATTGCTCTGACCACCACCTCCATATCCAGTAGTACCTCTAGATCCTCCACCACCACTGTGATAACCACCGCCTGTGCCTTCTCTTCCATCGCTAGATCTAGACTTAGCCTGGTTGATAGTGATGTTCTTGCCATCAAGGTTATTCCCATTCTTAGGGTATAGGTTTGGCTTTATGTTTATTAGGTTTAGGTTTTAGGATTATTTTGTAATTTATTTAGTTACTTTAGGTTTAGGTTTAGGGTTTGGGGTTTTAGGTTTTAGCTTTTTTAGGGTTTAGGGTTTAGGGTTGGGGTTTAAGGTTTAGGTTTAGGGTTTAGTGTTTAGGCTTTAGGGTTTAGGATTAGTTTAGGGTTTAGGGTTTTAGTTTAGGGTTTAAGGTTTTAGGGTTTATTATTTAGGGTTTAGAGTTTAGGGTTTAGGGTTTAGGTTTAGGGTTTAAGGTTTAAGGTTTAGGCTTTTAGGGTTTAGGGTCATTTAGGTTTAGGGTTTAGGGTTTAGTATTTTTTGGGGGAATGTTGGAATTTTATTACCATAAAAGGAAAAGATACAATGTCCTTAAAAGGTAAAGCTCTAAAATTCTCTCTAGAGATACAAGAAACCTAAAGAGCTAAACCCCATCTGTACATTAGAAATAGAAAGAAAATAAAAGTAAATACAATTGAAAAGCATAAGAGAAAAGACACAGTAAGACTAAAATAAATCTTAAAATAGTAAAGGATGAGTCCGAGTTCATGATTCCTTCAAGAAAGTAAGATAAGCAAGATCCACAACAACATCACTTAGGTTAACTGAGTAACTACCATTCCCTCTATAAAGTTCCAACATGTAAAAGAAATTTCAAAACTACAGAGGCATAGCTAAAAGGATAAGGACAAAGAGTGGAAAAGAGAGAGAATGAAGGCTCGGTTCAATTAGGATCATCCAAGGGGCAACAATTTGCATCCAAACTTCATAAAGAATGGTTACAATCATATGTAATGCTTCCAACCAGAGAAGAGGTGAGTAACATCAAACCATCATAGCCGACATACTTGATATAAGAAAGAAAACCAAGGCGTATCAGAGTTCTAGATCTTGCACCATTAAAACAAAGCAACCAGCCAAACCATAAAATGAAAATCATAATATACTAATAATAATAAAAAGAGAGGCTAAAATAAAATTAGAACACCAATAACAACCATTATGCAAATACTCATCCAAGCTCAAACTAGGAAAACTAGAACCAACCATCGCACCCATGCTAATTAAGAGAAACAACCAACAAAACCAAGATAGAGCCCTCAAGCAAAGTCCCAACAAAAGTAGTCACCAAGCCAAACTAGGGTGAGCAAACATAAATGACTAAACAGGTTAGAAATGAAACCATCAACTGAAGGAAACATAAGATGCAGCTAGTGCAAATCACCAGAAGACAAAATAGGCACACAAAAGGGGCCAAAAAACCACCAACCATAAATGAAAAAGTCCAATCAAAGGATCAAAAAAATTTTTGGCCAGCACAACAAAATTCACCAGCAAATTGTCCAAGAAGGAAAAGACCAACAAGGAAAAAAAATCAACCAACCAAGATTCCAAAGATAACTAAAGTCCTCCAACCAAACTAGCTAAGTAAACAACCATATGTCAACCATCAGAGAACAACCCATCATTAACCAACAAAGGAAGCATCCCAAAGAAAAGTAGAAAACCAACAAAGACACCACAGAGGTCCAAAAGCACAACCACCATAGAAAGGCAATAGCTAGCCAAGAAGCCAAAACCAAACTTCCCAGAATAAAGACTAACCAATAGGAAGCATAATGATAACATAAAACACCTATAAATAATGCACCCAATAGAGGCTAATCCTAGGAGAATAACCAAACACAAAATCAAGGAAAAGAAGGATCCAACAACAAAGAATAAGGAACTAGAGGCAAAAAAAGTAGCCATGAAACTCTCCAAAAGATGGCCCAAAAGGCAACAATAACAATAGTTCCCACTAAGGCCACCCATTCAACCATAAAAAATGAGCAAAAAGTAATTTGAGTTCAAGAGGAGAGCCAACAAACCAACCAGTGCAAAAAAATAGAATAAAGCTAGAGTAGAAACCATCTCATCCACAAAACAGAGTAAGGAAGATAAGACAATAATCACCGGAAAAGAAAACCAACCCAAGCAAGAAAGATAAGAACCACCAAGCCAACCAATAAGTAAGAGGTCAAAAACATAACCCAGCTTAGGCCAAAAAGTGAAAATAAGTTTAGGGTTTTTGGTTTACAGTTTATGGTTTAGGGTATAGGGTTTAGGGTTAGGGTTTAGGTTTAAGGTTTAAATTAGTGCCTTTAGGGTTTAAATTGAGGTTTAGGTTTAGGGTTTAGTTTTGTAGGTTTAGGTTTAGAATTTAGGTTGTAGAGGTTTAGGTATAGGTTTAGTTAGGGGTTTATGGTTTAGGGTTTAGTTTAGGGTTTAGGGTTTAGGGTTTAAAACTTTAGTTTTAGTTTTAGGGTTTAGAACTTAGTTTTAGGTTTAGTTGTAGTTTTAGGGTTTAGTTAAGTTTAAGTTTAACATTTAGGTTTTAAGGTTTAGGTTTAGGTTTAGGGTTAGGTTTAGTTAGGGTTTATGGTTAGGGTTTTTATTTTATTATTTTTATTCTTAAATTAAACAAACTTTGGTTTAGGGTTTATTTAAATTATTTAGTTTATTTTTTATTTATTTTAATTTATTTTATTTTTTAGGTTTAGTTTATTTTTATTTAGTTTTATTTTATTTTTTTTTTTTTTTTTTTTTTTTTTTTTTTTTTTTTTTTTTTTTTTTTTTTTTAGGTTTTTTATTTTATTTTGGTTTTTATTTTTTATTTTTTAGGTTTAAAGGTTTAGGTTGATTTTATTGTTTAGTTTATTTTTTTATATTAGGTTTAAGTTTTATTTTTTTTTAGGTTTAGTTTTATTTTATTTTTTTAGGTTTATTTTATGTTTATTTTGGTTTTATCTTTTAGTTTTTAGGTTTATTTTTAGTTTATTTTATTTTATTTAGTTTAGGTTTAGGTTTAAGTTTTATTTATTTTAGTTTAGGTTTGGATTAGTTAAATTTATTTTAGGTTTAAGTTTTGTTTTTTAGTTTAGTGTTTAGGTTTTTTTTTTTTAATTTATTTTTAGGTTTATTTTTTAGGTTTAGGTTTTTATTTATTTTATTTTATTTTATTTTATTTTTATTTTAGATTTAGTTTTTATTTTATTTAAGTTTTTTTATTTTTAGTTTAGTTTAGGTTTTCATTTATTTTATTTTATTTTAGTCTTTATTTTATTTATTTTTTTAGGTTAGGTTTAGGTTTAGGTTTTAGTTTTAGTTTAATTTATATTTATATTTTATTTTGGTTTAGGTTTTTATTTACATTTTAGGTTTTATTTTGGCTTAAGTTTAGGTTTTAGTTTTTAGGTGGTTAGTTTAGGGTTTAGGTTTAGGGTTTGTTGGGTTTTAGGTTTAGGGTTTAGGGTTTTGGGTTTAGATGTTTAGGGTTGGTTTAGGTTCATGGTTTTGGGTTTAGGGTTTTAGGGTTTAGGGTTTAGGTTTTATGGTTTAGGGTTTAGGTTTTTTGGTTTAGGGTTTTTTAGTTTAGGGTTTTAGTTTTAGAGAACAAATTCAATTCAACATTTTCTTTTTTTTTTTGATTTCATCAACTAATTAACAAAACCAAGTTTTCTAAGACATGTGATGACATAGATAAAAAATGAGCATAGAAAATCAAAATTTAGGTTTAGGTTTATAAGTTTAGGTTCGAGTTTAAGATTTTTTTTAAATTAAGTAGCTCATGGGTTTAGGTTTATTTATTATATTAAATTTAATTTATTTTTAATTTTTATTTACATTTATTTTTAAATTGTATTTAGATTAGTTTACTTATTTTCATTTAGGTTTTCTATTTTAGTTTATTTTTAGTTTTAGGTTTAGATTTAGGTTTATTTTTTAGTTTATTTTTTTTTATTTTTTAGTTTAGGTTTTATTTAATTTTTTAGGGTTTAGGTTTAGGTTTTATTTAATTTTTTTTGGGTTTAGGTTTTAGGTTTTATTTTAGGTTTTATTTTTTAGTTTATGTTTAGGGTTTATTTTAGTTTATTTTATTTATTTAGTTTAGGTTTAGGTTTTAGTTTAGTTTTTTTTAGGTTTATTTTTTTTAATTTTATTTTAATTTTGGTTTAGATTTTTTTTGTTTATTTTAGATTTTATTTTTTATTTATTTTAGTTTTTTTTTTAGTTAATTTTTTTAGATTTAGGTTTTTTTTAGTTTTTATTTTATTTTATTTTTAGTTTAATTTTAATTTTTTATTTTTATTTTATTTATTTTATTTAGGTTTATATTTTAATTTTGTTTAGGTTTATTTATTTTATTTTTTTATTTTTTTATTTTTTTATTTTATTTTATTTTTAGGTTTATGTTTTGTTTAGGTTTTATTTAGGTTTTATGAATTTTTATTTTTTTATTTTATTTGGGTTTAGTTTTTATTTATTTTATTTTTATTTTATTTAGTTTAGGTTTATTTTTTTTAGATTTAGGTTTTATTTTATTTAATTTTTTAGATTTAGTTTATTTATTTATTTTTATTTATTTTTTTTTTTTTTTTTATTTTATTTATTTATTTTTTATTATTTAGGTTTAGTTTATTTATTTATTAGGTTAGGTTTATTTTTTTATTTATTTTAATTTTATTTTATTTATTTTTTTATAGTTTAGGGTTTATTTAGGTTTTTTTTTTATTATTTTTTATTTAGTTAGTAGGTTTAGTTTATTAGTTTATTTATATTTTATTAGGTTTTTTTATTTATTTATTTTAGTTTATTATTTTATGTTTTATTTATTTAGGTTTTAGGTTTTTTATTTTAGTTTAATTTTTTTAGGTTTAGGTTTAGGTTTATGTTTATTTTTTTACTTTAGTTTATTTTTATTTTTTTTAGGTTTAGGTTTATTTTTTATTATTAGGTTTAGGGTTTAGGTTTTATTTTTTTATTTTAGGTTTTATTATTAGGTTTAATTTAGTTTATTTTAGGTTTTATTTTTAGTTTAGGTTTAGTTTTAAGTTTAGATTTAGGTTTATTTTTTTAGTAGTTTTTTTATTTTTTTTATGTTTAAGTTTATTTATTATTTATTTAGGTTTAGGGTTTAGGATTTTATTTAATTTTTTTTAGGTTTAGGTTTTAGGTTTTATTTTAGGTTTATTTTTTTTTATGTTTAGGTTTATTTTAGTTTATTTATTTTTATTTAGTTTAGGTTTAGGTTTATTTTTTCTTTTTAGGTTTAGTTTGGTTTATTTATTTTAGTTTAGTTTAGGTTTATTTTATTTTTTTAATTTTAATTTTAATTTTTATTTAGGTTTTTTAGTTTAGGTTTAGGTTTTATTTTTTATTTATTTTTTATTTTTTTTTTTAGGTTTAATTTTTTAGGTTTAGGTTTTTAGTTTATTTATTTTATTTTAGTTTAATTTTTAATTTATTTATTTTTATTTTATTTATTTTTTTATTTTAGGTTTTATATTAATTTTTTAATTTTGTTTAGGTTTTATTTATTTTATTTTTATTATTTTATTTTTTATTTTATTTTATTTTTTTAGGTTTATGTATGTTTAGGTTTTATTTAGTTTTTATGAACTTTTATTTTATATATTTTGTTTAGGTTTAGTTTTATTTATTTATTTTATTTATATGTTTTATTTAGTTTAGGTTTAGCTTTTTAGATTTCAAGGTTTTTAGGTTTTTAAGGTTTAGAATTTAGGGTTTAGGGTTTAGGGTTTAGGCTTTAGGGTTTATGGTTTTAGGGTTTATGATTTTACTGTTTAGGGTTTAGGTTTAGGGTTTTAGATGATTAAGGTTTAGTTTTTAGTTTAGGGTTTTTTTTTAGTGTTAGGTTTAGGTTTAGGGTTGTTGGGTTTAGGTTTATGGGTTTTTAGGGTTTAGGGTTAGCTGGTTTAGGGTTTAGGTTTAGGTTTATGGTTTAGGGTTAGGGTTTAGGGTTTAGGATTTTATGTTTAGGTTTAGGATTTTTTACAAAACATTAAGTAGGATAGGTTTTAGTTTATTTGGTTTATTTTATATTTTTTTGAGGTTTATTTTCTATTTTATTAGTTTAGTTTATTAATTTTATGTTTATTTATTTGATTTAGGTTTATTTATTTTAGTTAATTTTTAGGTTTAGGTTTATGTTTATTTTTTACTTTAGTTTTATTTTATTTTCTCTTTTAGGTTTAGGTTTATTTTTTATTATTAGGTTTTAGGTTTAGGTTTATTTTATTATTTTCGGTTTTAATTTAGTTTATTTTAGGTTTATTTTTTAGTTTAGGTTTAGGTTTTTTTTAGTTTATTTTCTTTATTTAGTTTAGGGTTTAGGTTTAGTTTTTTTTTAGTTTAGTTTTAGGTTTATTTGTTTATATTTTTTATTTTAGGTTTAGATTTATTTTAGTGTAGGGTTTAGGTTTTATTTTTTTATTTATTTTAGGTTATTTAGGTTTATTTTTTTAGGTTTAGGTTTTATTTATTTATTTATTTTATTTTGGGTTTATTTTATTTTATTTTATTTAGATTTATTATATTTAGGTTTTTTTTATTTTTTAATTTATTTTAGGTTTTATTTATTATTTTTTTTAGTTTTGGTTTTATTTTTTTAGTTTATTTTTTAGGTTTAGGTTTAGTTTATTTTAGTTTATTTTAATTTGTTTATTTATTTATTTTATTTTTTGGTTTAGGTTTTTTTATTTTTATTTTAGGTTTTATTTAGTTTAGGTTTAGGTTTTAGGTTTTATTTAGGTTTAGGTTTAGAGTTTAGTTTTTAGGTTTATTTTTTTAGGTTTAGGTTTATTTGGGTTTTGTGTTTAGGTTTTTTTTTTTTTAGGTTTAGGGTTTGGTTTAAGCTTATGGTTTATGGTTTATTTTAGTTTTATTTAAGGTTTTAGGTTTAGGTTTATGGTTTTAGGGTTTAGGGTTTAGGGTTATGGGTTTAGGTTTTAGGTTTAGTTAATTTTTTAGTTTAGGTTTAGGGTTTTTATTTGTTTTAGAGAATAAATTTAGATTCAACATTTCTTAGGTTGATTTCATCAACCAAGTAACACACCTAGTTTTCTAAGACACAAGTGATGACATAGATTAGAATGGGCATAGAAAATAAAACTTTATGAACTGTTTTTTAGGCATTTATTTATGGGCTATTCTTATTTCTCTGTTTATACTAATTTAGTTTATCCATATCCTTGATCTCTTCTTCCCTCACTAGGATGTAACCTCCTATTTTTATAATTTAGGTTTATTTTATTAACCACTACCTCCACTTTTATTTATCTAGACTAAGCTTGTTTATGTTTTAGGTTCTACCCATTTTAGGTTAGTTTAGGTTTAGGTTTAGGTTTAGATTTAGGTTTATTAGTTTTGGTTTAGGTTTATTTTTTTATATTATTTAACTAGTTTAGGTTTTTTTAGGTTTAGGGTTAGGGTTTAGGTTTAGGGTTTAGTGTTTATTTTTAGGTTTTGTTTTATTATTTAGGTTTAGGGTTTTATTTTATGGTTTATGGTTTAGGGTTTATTTAGGGTTTTTTTAGATTAGGTTTATTTTATATTTTTTTTAAAAATTAAGTATGGTTTATGTTTATTTAGTTTTACTTAATTTTTATATTTTCGTTTATTTTATTATTTTTATTTTTATTTAGGTTTATTTGTATTTTATTTAGTTAGGTTATTTATTTTGATTTATTTATTTGATTTTAAGTATTTTGTTTTAGTTTTTTTTTTAGGTTTATTTAGGTTTGGTTTAAGTTTATTTTTTTAGTTCATTTTATTTTATTTTTATTTTTATGTAGGTTTGGGTTTTATATTATTTTTTTTAGGTTTAGGATTTATTTTGAGGTTTTATTTTTTAGTTTTGTTTAGGTTTATTTTTAGTTTATTTTATTTAATTTGATTTGGGTTTAGGTTTTGTTTAAATTAGGTTTAGGTTTACAATTTATTTATTTTAGTTTAGTTTAATTTAGTTTAGGTTTAGGTTGATTTTACTTTGTTTATTTTATTTTATTTAGGTTTAGTTTAGGGTTTAGGTTTTTTATTTTTTTTAGGTTCTATTTTAGGTTTATTTAGGTTTAGGTTTTATTTAGTTTTATTTTAATTTTAAGTTTCTTTTAATTTATTTTACATTTAGGTTTTATTTTATTTAAGATCTAGGTTTATATTTTTTAGTTTAGTTTAGGTTTTATTTATTTTGGTTTAGAATATTTTAGTGGTTTAGGTTTAAGTTTAGGTTGAGGTTTAGTTTAGGTTTTATTGTATTTAATTTTACTTATTTTATTTAGGTTTAGGTTTTTTATTTATTTTTTTAGGTTTTATTTAGTTTAGGTTTAGGTTTTAGGGTTTAGGGTTTATTTGTTTTAGGTTTAGGGTTTGGGGTTTATGAAAAAAGGAAAAATTTTATTTAGAAAGGATTAGAAAGTCCTTAAAAGGGATAAATCTCCCAAACTAATGCTCAAAGATAAAATAAGAGATAAATCTAATACAAGAGGAAAAGAAAACAAAGGAAAAAGAGAGAAAACTCATAAAACCCTCGAGTAGATCACAAACCACCAAGAACAAGATAAAAAACACAAAACTAGCAAGATAATCTGAAAAGATGAAAATGTAAGAACATAGAGAAAAGATATAAAATCCATGGACAAGGATCACTCAATCAGTCAACTAAAGGAACAACAAAATTTGTGAGCATCAAACTACAAAGAAGGGTTACAACCAAATAATCTTTAGCAAAAGAAAATGAAGAAAACATCCCAAACCATCCCAAACTCCTTTAAGGAGCTAACCCATAACCAATAACAAACTTCTAATACAACAAATTTCTACCATCAACCAAACACAAAGAAATAGTGAAGACAACCCAATAGAAAAATGCCACCGAAATACAACAAATAAGTAGTCCTGCACCACCAAGGACCACAATAGCCACCATCCAAATAAGCAAAAAACCACCAAACTGGAAGGGAAAGAAAAGCCAGGACCAACCAAAACTATAAGCAGAACCAAAAAACCATGAAGGGAAGGAAAATTCGAGCCAAAAAAAAACCATCTCAAAGAAACTAAGGGAAGCAACACAACAAAAAAAAAAGCGACAAAGTCATCAAAAACAAAGCCAAAGAAAGCCAACCACTTGAAAGAAAATCCAAACAAGCCAAAGCAAATAAAAGTAGACAAGGCACCAACATCATGCGAAAAACAAAAAGAACCAAAGGAAAATCAAATAGCTAACAAATAACAAAATTCTAAAAGAATCTAACATATGGTGATATTTCTAAATTAGACAAACCTCTTAAATGCTTAGGAATATTATCATTGGTAAATAAAATAAAGTCATGCACTAGCTAGCTAAAAATCAAGAGTTACCTTCTCTTAAAAATGTGTAATTTTAAAAGAAAGGTTAGGGATAATAGCTTTAATATTTTTTTAAATATGAAAAGCATTACCCTTATGGTTAGAATTGATCTTAGACTATGAAAATTTCTCTTTAAACAATGCTTAAGAGCATAAAAGTAGCCATCAATTCAACAAAAATAACTGATTTAGTAGAAAGAGGAGTTGAAAATATGAAGATAATATTCTCATGATTGTTTCTAAAAACACCACCACAACTCGACTTGTTATGTGCAATAGATCCATCAGTATTAATTTTGATGCAAAAATTAAGAGGCTTAATCTAATGAATAATTTTAAATTTAGCAGAGGAGTCACAATATGGAAAATGGATACCTAATTTAGAGGCAACAAACTTACATCCTCTAAAATTAGTACTACTGAGAAGAGCAGCCTTATGTAAAGAAAAAAACTTTTCTTTAGTCCTAGCAATAATCCTCTTATGGTTCATAGGCACATCACAATGTTTAGCACCATTTCTATCAAGCCAAATAAACCAAATCAAAGTAATAGCCACCACAATTTTGATATGCCCTTTAATAATATTAAGAAAATAAGAATCGGATGTTGCATTAACATTAAATTTCCATTAAAACAACATAAATCAAATAAATCCTCATACCAACCCCAAACTTTAGAGGCAATGGCACCATTAACAAAAACATGATTAACATCCTCAATATTGAAACAACACATGCATTTGGAAGGTAGATAATAACCTTTGTGCCAAAGTAATGAGTCAATAACAATATAATCCCTTAAAATTCTCCACACAAGAATAGAGTAAGAAGTAGAAATAATATTATTCCAAATTTAAAGAAAAATAGGAGAAGTGGATTTTTTAACTTTAAGATGATTCCAAGTATCTTTAAAAGAAAATTCTCCATTACTAGAAAATTTAAAAAGAATTTGATCCAAAAAATTACCATCAATAGGAATATTAATGATGTTATTACTAATGAAATCAGGAATCAACTCATTTAAAAGGAAGAAATTCCATTCCCCATTGTAAAAAAAAATGACTAACTTTCAATGTAGAAGTAGAATGGGTATTAAAGAATCAATGGAAAAGTCCCCATCTAGTTATCTTGCCAAAAGGAAGACCCATTATTAATACCCCAAAAAAATGAGAGGTTCCACTTTCCATTTAATATGACAAAGCCATTTTCAAACAATAGAATCACAATGTTTATAATTGCAAATCAAAGGATGCTTACCTTTGTAATATTTAAATTTCATAAATTTGGCCCAAAGGCTTTCATTTTTCCTAAAATTCCACCAAAGTTTATAAGAAAAAACATTGGTGGAGTCCATCAAAGTTTTGCACCCATGGCCACCTTCATAAATAGCACCACACATATTAGACCAAGAAGTCCAATGAAGACTTTTGGTCGAATTCCTAGAACCCCAAAAAACTTATTAAAAGTCTTTAATCTAGATAAGAACAAGAGAAGTAGGAACAATATTAAGCAACATATAAAAGGAAGATAATAAAGAATCCTTTTAATAATAATTAATCTACCAAAAGAAAAATGAAATTCAAGGGTAGAAATTTTATTTTGAATATTATGAATTACCTCATCAAAGAGATGGGATCTCTTATGACCACAATATAAAGGAGAGCCTAAATATCTAATAGGATAATTTTGATGAGAAAAACCATTGAAATCCTTTATTTTATTAATTCTATGAACAAAATAGAAGTACAAGTGATAAAAAAACAACTTTTATGAGTACTAATCAAAAGCCACTTTCCCTTTCAAATTTATTGAAAGAACCCTTAAGCTTTTAACATAATGTAATGAGCTAATACATAATATTATGAAATCATCAACAAAGTTTAAATGAGAGATAGCCAAACCACCAATATTTCTGAAATACATACTAGAGTTCTTCTCAAAAAAAAAAGATTAAGCCACCAAGACAAATATTCGATCTCAATAATAAAAATTGATAGAGAAAGAGGGTCATCTTGTCATATACCTTGAGAGGAATTAAGGAAACCAAAGTTTTCACCATTGATAACTAATGAAAACCAAACATTTCTAATTATATTGTTAACCAAAGAAATAAAATGATTAGAAAAACAAAATAAAGTTAGAATGCAATTTAGAAAATCCTAAGAAATGTTATCATAAGCTTTTATGATGTCAAGATTAAAAAGTAAATTGATCATGAATCAATTCTTGAGCAAGCAAGATGTTATTTGAAATAGTTCTATCTTTCACAAAGCCAGTTTGATTAGGAGAGATAATCATAGGATAAAACTTACTAAGCATATTAGTCAAAATTATAGAAATCAATTTATTGAAAAAGTACTAAGACTAGTAGGTCTAACGTCATTCCAAAAGTCAAGAGTATCTTTCTTAGAAATAATAATAATAGAAATGCTTGAAAAATATTTAGGAATAGAATTCCATTCAAAAAACATCCTCAACAGCATTAACAAGATCAACTTTAATAATGAACCAAGGTTTTTGAAAGAATAAAGTAGTGTAACCATCCTATAAAATCAGCATTCATTAAGAATATTATTAAAATTTCCTCATCATAAGGAGGGGTAACCAATCACTCACTATCCTCAATAAACATAATAGAAGAGATGATAGAGAGATTGCATTAATGCTTAAGCTGACAATTTTTATTTAAAAGATCTTTAAAATAATTCAGAGTAGAATAAAATATATCCTCATTTTTGGTAAGCTAAGAACTATCAAAGTTCTTGATTTTATGAATGCGACCAAGAACTCTCCTTTTCATTACCAAAGTATGAAAATATTTAGTGTTTCTTCCCCCTTAAGAAAGATGCTTAGAGGAAACTTTTTTATCCAATAATTCTCCTCCATATCTTGAAACTTAATGAGATTATCTTTAACTTCAGTAAGATTATAATAAAAAGAAGAATTAGTAATAACAAGTTCTTCCAAATATTTCACCTTTTGTTCCATATTCTTGATATTATCTAAAAGATTTTAAAGATAGTTTTTGTACCACTAAGTGACATTATACTTAAGCATTTTTAGCTTAAGCCAAAACCTCATCATACCAAATGAAAAATCATCAGGAGAAAGAGGAGCACACCAATTATAAGCATTAACATCAAGAAAACTTTTATCTTGTAACCACATATTTTGAAAACAAAATTTTTTAATGATATTATTGTTATGAACAACATCCTTAATAGAAATAAAAAGAGGAGCATGATCTGAGAGAGTTCTACTAAGATGCTCAACCAAAGTTAATGGCCAACGGTTTAACCAATAATTATTAAATAAGGCACAATCCAATGATTGCCATAATCTATGATTATTCCAACTAAATTGAGAACCAAAGAAACCAACATCATGAAGAAAGAATCAAAAAAAAATTCAAAAAATTTCAATTATGATAAACAGAATAAGTTTATTTTAGTTTAGAAGCATTTATTTTATTTTTTTGGTTTTAGATTTAAAATTTTTTTTATTTTTTATTTTTGGTTTATTTTTTGGGTTTAGGTTTATTGTAGGTTTTTTAGGCTTTATGGTTTAGGGTTTTAAGTTTTAAGGTTTAATTTTAGATATTAGGGTTTAGGGTTTTAGATTTAAAACTTTTTTTAGGGATTATTTAGGGTTTAGATTTGTTTTTTAGGTTAGGGTTTTTTATTATTTTTATTTTTTTAATTTTTAATTTTTTTAAATTAAGTGAATTGGTATGTCTAATTTTATTTAGTTAATTCTTTATTTATTTTAGTTTATGTTATTTCTATTTCAGTTTATTTTTATTTTTATTTAGTTTAGTTTATTTATTCAGGTATATTATTTTAGTTTAGGTTTTATTTTAGTTTATTTTAGGTTTAGGTTTTAGAGGTTTATTTTTTTTTACTTTTTTTTTATTTTATTTTTTTGTCTTTTTATTTTTTATATTTAGGTTTAGGTTTTTATATTATTTTTTTAAGTTTATGTTTTTTAGGTTTTATTTTTTTATTTTTTGTTTATTTTTCAATTTGGGTTTAGTTATATTTTTAGTTTATTTTATCTATTTTAGTTTAGGTTTAGGTTTAGGTTTTGGTTTAGTTTATTTTAGGTTTAGGATTGGGTTTTATTTATTTTAATTTATTTTATTTTTAGTTTATTTTATGTTTATTTAAATAATAGGTTTAGGTTTTTTATTAGTTTAGGTTGTTTTATTTTTTATTATTTTTTAGGTTTATTTTTTTTAGGTTTAGGTTTTTTATTTAGTTTGTATTTTATTTTATTTTAGGTTTATTTTATTTTTTAATTTAGGTTTAGTTTTATTTTAGGTTTTTTATTTTAGTTTAGTTAAGTTTTTTTTATTTTATTTTAGTTTATTTTAAATTTTTTATTATATTTTTTTTTAAGTTTAGGTTTTAGTTTATTATTTATTTTTTTATTTATTTTATTTTTATTTTTTAGTTTAGGTTTATTTATTTATTTTATTTTAGGTTTATTTTAGTTTAAATTTAGGTTTTAGTTTTTTAGGGTTTATTTTATTTAGTTTAGTTTAGTTTAGGGATTTTTATTAGGGTTTAGTTTATTTAGGGTTTTAGGGTTAGTTTATTTTAGGTTTATTTTAGGTTTTATGGTTAGGGTTTAGGTTTATTTTTTTTTAGGGTTTAGGATTTTGGGTTTATTTATTTTAGTTTAGGGTTAGGTTTAGGTTTTTTAACATTTTTCTTTTATTTCATCTTTATGTTTTTAAGACACAAGTGATGACATTTTGTTTAGATTACTAGAAGTTTATTTTAAAGATTATTTTGGTTTAGATTTATTTTATTTAGGTTTTAGTGAGATCCACCATCATATATCTCTTTAGTTTATCATTTATTTTACTTTTATTTAGTATTTAATTACCTTATTTTTAGATTTACTTTTATGTATGTTTTAGGTTTATTTTACTATTTTTTTATTAGGTTTTATGTTTTATGTTTATTTTTAATTTATTTAGTTATTTAGGTTTAGGTTTAGGTTTATTTTAGGTTTAGGTTTGGTTAGGGTTTAGGTTTAGAGTTTAGGGTTTAGGTTTTTTTAGGGTTTATATTTAGGTTTAGGTTTAGGGTTATTTTATTTAGTTTAGGTTATTTTAGGTTTTAGGTTTTATTTAGGATTTAGGTTTATGGTTTTATTTTAAGATTTAGTTTAGGTTTATAGTTTATTTAATTTATTTTTTATTTATTTAGTTTATTTTTTTTTATTTTATTTAGGTTTATTTTATTTTCATTTAATTTATTTATTTTAGATTTATTTATTTTAGTTTATGTTTTTTATTTATTTTATTTTTAGGTTTAGGTTTAGGTTTATTTTTAGTTGAGTGTTATTTTTATTTTATTTTTTGATTTAGGTTTATTTTTATTTTAGTTTAGGTTTAGATTTATTTTATTTTTTTTAGGTTTAGGTTTAGGTTTATTTTAGGTTTATTTTAATTTTGCTTTTTAGTTTAGGTTTATGTTTAATTTTAAGTTTATTTTAGTTTAGGTTTATTTTTTATTTTATTTTATTTATTTAGTTTTGGTTTAGGTTTAGGTTTAGTTTATTTTAGGTTTAGGTTTTATGTTTTTTATTTATTTAGTTTGGTGTGGGTTTATTTTATTTTGTTTATTATTATTATTATTTGGTTTATATTTTTTTTTTAATTTAGGGTTTAGGTTTTATTTTTTACTTTTTTATGTTTTATTTTTAGGTTTAGGTTTTTATTTTATTTTATTTTAGATTTATTTTATTTTTATTTTACATTTAGTTTTATTTTAATTTGTTTTTTATTCTTAGGTTATTTTAAATTTTTAGTTTAGTTTAGATTTTTTATTTATTTTTTAATTTTAGGTTTAAGTTAGTTCAATTTATTTTATTTTTTACTTTATTTATGTTTAGGTTTTTATATATATTTTATTTTTAGGTTTATTTACTAGGGTTTATGTTTTAAGTTTTAGGGTTTAGGTTTAGTCTTTGAATTTTAGCATTTGGGTTTAGTTTAGGGCTTAATGTTAGGGTTTAGGGTTTAACGTTTAGGGTTTAGTTTTAATTATGGTTATGGTTTTTTAGGATTATTTGGTTTAGAGTTAGCTTAGGTTTAAGTTAATTAAGTAAAGTGGTTTTAGTTTATTTAGTTTATTTAGATTATTTTTTATTTATTTCATTTATTTTACTTTTTTTTTATTTTTTATTTATGTTTATTTTTTTATTTATTATTTATTTTAGCTTAGGTTTTTTATTTTAGTTTATTTTTTAGTTTAGGTTTAGTTTATAATTGAGTTTTATTTTATTTTTATTTTTTATTTTTGGTTTAGGTTTAAGTTTTAGGTTTTTATTTTTGGTTTATTTTTAAGATTTTTATTTTAGTTTAGGTTTTGGTTTATTTTAAGTTTTTTTTTATCTTATTTAGTTTAGGTTTAGTTTATTTAAAGATTAGGTTTAGTTTATTTAAAGATTAGGTTTAGGTTTAATTTATTTTAGTTTAGGTTTAGGTTTATTTTATTTTGTTTATTTTATTTTTAATTTAGGTTTAGTTTTTTTTTTTTAGGTTTAGGTTTTATTATTATTTATTTATGGTTTTATTTTATGTTTATTTTAGTTTTAGTTTTATTATTTTATTTTATTTTATTATGTTTATTTTAGGTTTATTTTATTTTATTTTATGTTTAGATTTTATTTTTTTATTTTGTTATTTATTAGGTTTATTTTTTTTTAGTTTAGTTTACATTTTATTATTTTATTTTAATTTATTTATATTTGTTTATTTTATTATTTTTTTTATTTTTTTAGTTTGGTTTTTTTTATTTTTTAATTTTATTTAGGTTTTGGTTTTATTTATTTTAGATTTTATATAGTTTATGTTTTTTTTTTTAGTTTTTTATTTATTTAGTTTATGTTTTTATTTATTTTATTTTTTATTTTATTTTTGGTTTAGATTTTTTATTTATTTTATTTAGGTTTTATTTAGTTTATGTTTAGGTTTTTAAGGTTTTTAGGGTTTAGGGTTTAGGGTTTAGGGATTAGGGTATATTTTATTATTTAGTGTTTTAGGGTTTAGGGTTTAGAGTTATGGTTTTAGGTTTAGGTTTATTTTAGTTTTAGGGTTTTCTTTTATTAGAGTTTTTTAGGGTTTAGGATTTAGGTTAGGGTTTAGGTTTTCTTTTAGTTTAAATTGCTATTTTAGCTTTTTATTTTAGTATTTAGTTTATTATTTATTTTTTAGGTTTTAGTTTAGTTTAGGTTTTAGGGTTTAGAGTTTAGTTTAGTTTAGTTTATTATTTTAGTTTAGGGTTTTAGGTTTAGGGTTTTATTTTGGGTTATTTTTAGGTTTTATTATTTAGGGTTTAGTTTAGAGTTAGTTTAGGGTTTAGGGTTTGGTTTAGGTTATGATTTAGTTTAGGGTTTTTTAAATTAAGTTTAGTTTAGATTTATTTTGTTTATTTACTTTATTTTATTTATTATGTATTTTATTTTATTTTTTAAGTTTATTTTATTTATATTTTATTTATTATTTTATTTAGGTTTACTTATTTTAGTTTAGGTTTTTTATTTAGTTTAGTTTTTTTATGTTTAGGTTTAGGTTTATATTTATTTTTATATTTAGGTTTTATTTTTTTATTTTTTAAGTTTAGGTTTAGGTTTTTTATTTTATTTTTAGGTTTAGGTTTTAAGTTTTTTTTTGGTTTATTTATGGGTTTATTTTTAGTTTAGGTTTAGGTTTTGTTTAGTTTATTTATTTTATTTAGTTTAGGGTTTAGGTTTAGTTTATTGGTTTTTATTTATTTTGTTTAGGTTTAGGTTTATTTTATTTTGTTTATTTTAGCATTAAGTTTTTTTTAGTTTAGGGTTTAGGTTTAATGTTTATTTATTTTTAGGTTTAGGTTTTTATTTAGTTTTATTATATTTTATTTTAGCATCATTTTATTTTTATTTTTCAGTTAGTTTTTATTTTATTTAGGTTTGTTACTTTTAGGAGTATTTTCTTTTTTTAGTTTAGTTTGGGTTTTAATTTATTTTATTTTAGTTAAGTTTTTATTTTCAATTTTATTTTATTTTTAGGTTTAGGTTTAGGTTTAGGTTTTAGTTTAGGTTTTTATTTTATTTATTTTTTATTTTATTTGGGCTTAGGTTTTTTATTGATTTCTTTTTTAGGTTTTATTTAGTTTAGGCTTAGGTTTTATTTTTTATTTTTATGTTTAGGTTTAGGTCTTTATTTTATTTTTTTAGGTTTAGGTTTTAGGTTTTTATTTTAGGTTTATTTTTAGGTTTTATTTTTTAGTTTAGGTTTAGGTTTATTTAGTTTATTTTATTTATTTTGTTTAGGTTTAGGTTTAGTTTATTTTAGGTTTAGGTTTAGGTTTTATTTTTAGTTTAGTTTATTTTAACAGGTTTAGGTTATTTAATTTTTATTTTATTTTTTTTATTTAGGTTTTATTTAGTTTAGGTTTAATTTTATTTTATTTTATTTTATTTTAGGTTTATTTTATTTTTTATTTTATGTTTATTTTAGTTTATTTTATTTTATTTAGTTTAGTTTAGGTATTATTTATTTTATTTTAGTTTAGTTTTATTTTATATTTTATTTTATTTTTTATGTTTAGATTTAGGTTTTATTTTTTTTTATTTAACTTATTTTTATTTATACTTTTAATTTTATTTAGTTTAGGTTTAGTTTTTTTTTTTTTTAGGTTTTAGGTTTTTTAGGGTTTGATTTAGGGTTTAGGTTTAGTTTTAGGTTTAGTTTAGGGTTTAGGGTTTAAAGTTTAGGGTTTTGGGTTTAGGTTTTTTTAGGGTTTAGGTTTAGGGTTATAATTATTTTTTATATTTTTATATTTTAATATATTACTTTTTTTTTTTTTAAAATTAGTGAACTCATAGGTTTAGGTTTATTTAGTTTATTTAGTTTATTTTATTACTTTATTTTATTTATTATTATTTTTTATTTAGGTTAATTTTATTTTTATTTAGTTAAGCTTATTTATTTTAAGTTTATTTATTTTAGTTTAGATTTTATATTTTAGTTTATTTTTTAGGATTTAGTTTAGGATTAAGTTTATTTTTTAGTATAGTTTTATTTTTTATTTAATTTTTTAGGTTTTGCTTTTATTTTCTATTTTTAGGTTTGGGTTTATATTTTCATTTTATTTTTTTGGTTTATTTTAGGTTTATTTTTTTAGTTTATTTAGTTTATTTTAGTTTATTTTATATTATTTAGTTTAGGGTTTAGGTTTAGTTTATTTTTGGATAAGGTTTAGGTTTTATTTATTTTAGTTTAGTTTATTTTAATTTAGGTTTTGGTTTATTTTATTTTATTTATTCTATGTTTATGTTCTTTTTCAGTTTTAGGTTTAGGTTTTATTTTTTATTTATTTTTAGGTTTATTTTTTAGGTTTAGGTTTTTATTTGGTTTTTATTTAATTTTATTTAAGGTTTATTTTAATTTTATTTTTCATTTATTTTTTTATTTTATTTAGGTTTTTTTTTAGGTTTATTTTATTTTTTAGTTTAGTTTTGGTTTTTATTTATTTTATTTTAGTTTAGTTTATATTTTTTATTTTATTTTATTTTTAGGTTTAGGTTTAGGTTTAGGTTTTGATTTAGGTTTAGGTTTTAGTTTAGGTTTTATTTGTTAATATTTATTTTATGTATTTATTTTAAGTTTATTTAGATTATGTTTAGGTTTTAGGTTTTAGGTTTAGGGTTTAGGTTTTATGGTTTTGGGGTTTAGTTTAGGTTTAGGGGTTAGGGTTTAGGTTTAGGGTTTGGGTTTTGGGTTTAGGGATTTAGGTTTAGGGTTTGATTTATGGTTTAGTTTAGGGTTTTAAAGTTTAGGGTTTAGGGTTTAAGGTTTAGTGTTGTAGGTTTAGGTTTAGGTTTAGGGTAAGTGTTTTTTTTTATTTTTTTATTTTTTTTAGGGTATAGGTTTAGGTTTTGTTTATGGTCTAGGTTTTGTTAGCTTAGCATTTTTTAGTTTTAGAACAAATTTAGATTCAAATTTCTTCTTTTGATTTCATCAAGTAAATTAGTTTTCTAAGTACAATATAAAAATCATAGAGTAAAATAAAAACCTAGATAACTAGAATTTTATTATGATGACATAGTTAGTAGCGAGATCGGATCCATTCTTTTCTCCAATTTCAGAACCACCCGCCTCTCAGTAGATCCACCATCATATATTCTCCCTTCATGTAACCTCAGTTTCTTCACCTCCAAAAACCACCACCTCCATATCCACTTAACCTCCGATCCACCACCAATAAGATAACCTCCACCTTTCCGCCAACTCTAGACGAGCATGGTTGATGGTGATGTTCCTTCCATCAAGGTTCCATTCATGTTTAAGGTTTAGATTTGTTGGGTTTTAGGTTTAGGTTTATTTTTTTAAATTTATTTGGTTACTTTAGGTTTAGGTTTATTTGGGACTAAGGTTTAGATTTGTTAGGGTTTAGGTTTAGAGTTTATTTTAGGTTTTAGTTTAGGTTTATTTATTCTTTAGGTTTAGGTTTTGGGTTTAGGGTTTATTTAGGGTATAGATTTAGGTTTATTTATTTAGGTTTAGGTTTAGGTTTAGGTTAGGTTTATTTAGTTAGGTTTTTTTAGGTTTAGGGCTTTTAGTTTAGGTTAGTTTAAGTTTATTTAGGGTTTAGTTTAGGATTTTTAGGTTTAGGTTTAGGGTTATTTATGGTTTAGTAGGTTTAGGTTTAGTTTATTTAGGATTATGCCTTTAGTTTATTTAGGTTAGATTTAGGTTAGGTTTAGGGTTTAGGTTATGTTTAGGTTTAGTGTTTTAGTTTAGGTTTAGGGTTTTGGGTTTAGCTTTATTTAGTTTAGGTTAGGGTTTACATTTTTTAGGTTTAGGTTTAGGTTTAGGGTTTAAGTTAGGTTTAGGGTTTAGGTTTGGTTTTTTTTTAGGTTTAGGGTTTAGGTTTAATGTTGTTAGGTTTAGGTTTAAGTTTAATGTTATTTAGGGTTTAGTTTTTAGGGTTTAGGTTTAGGTTTAGGGGTTTAAGGTTTAGGGTTTATGGTTTAAGGCTTAGGGTTTAGGGTTTAAGGTTTAGGATTTAAGGTTTAGGGTTAGGGTTTAAGGTTTAGGGTTTAGGGTTTATTTTACAATTAAGTAAACTAGAGGTTTAGGTTTTTTTATTTATTTAGTTTATTTTTTATTTATTTTAGTTTATTTTAGTTTATATTTTTATTTATGTTATTTTATATTTTTATTTAGTTTATTTTATTTATTTTAGGTTTACTTATTTTAATTTAGGTTTTTTTAGTTCTTTTTTCGGTTTAGGGTTAGGTTTAGGTTTAGGTTTTTATTTATGTTTTAGTTTAGTTTTATTTTTATTCGATTTTTTAGGTTTAGTTTTTTTTATTTTTAGGTTTAGGTTTAGGTTTTTTTTTTTGGTTTAGATTTTACATTTTTATTTTAGGTTTTATTTATTAATTTAGTTTTAGGTTTATTTTTAGTTTATTTTATTTTATTTAGTTTAGGGTTTAGGTTTAGTTTATTTTAGATTTAGGATTAGGTTTTATTTAATTTAATTTAGTTTATGTAGTTTAGGTTTAGGTTTATTATATTTCCTTTATTTTAGGTTTTGTTTTTTTTCTTTAGTTTAAGGTTTGGGTTTTTTTTTTTTTTATTTATTTTTAGGGTTTTATTTGTTTATTTTAGGTTTTAGGTTTTAGGTTTATTTATTTAAGTTTAGTTTATTTTAGCTTAGGTTTAGTTTATTTTATTTTGTTTATTTTAAATTTAGATTTTTTTTAGTTTAGGGTTTAAGTTTTATTTATTATTTATTATTAGGTTTTATTTTTAGGTTTAGGTTTTAATTTAGTTTTATTTTATTTTATTGAATGTTTATTTTATTATTATTTTTTGTTTAGTTTTTATTTTATTTAGGTTTTATATTTTTTGCTTAATTTTATATTTTAGTTTAGTTTAGGTTTTTATTTATTTATTTTAGCTTAGTTTTTATTTTTATTTTATTATATTTTTAGGTTTAAGTTTAAGTTTAGGTTTTTATTTTATTTTATTTTATTATTATTATTTTGGTTTAGGTTTTTTTTTTCTATTTTATTTTTATGTTTTATTTAGTTTCGGTTTAGGTTTTGAGGTTTTTAGGGTTTAGGGTTTACGATTTAGGATTTATGGTTTAAGGTTTAGGGTTTAGGGTTTAGGGGTTTGGGGTTTAGGGTTTAGGGTTTTAAGGTTTAAGGTTTAGGGTTTAGGGTTATTTATTTTAGGTTAGGGGTTTATTTATTATTTTGTATGCATTTTAGGGTTTACATTTAGGTTTTAGGTTTAGGGTTAGGTTTTAGTTTAGGTTTGGGCTTTATTTTTTTTTAATAGAGAAAATTGATTCAACATTTCTTCTTCTCGATTACATCAAAAGTAAAACTCCATGTTTTCTAGGATGAAGTGACATAGATAAAAATGAGCACACATAGCAAATTAAAACCTTAGATTTTGAACCATCTCACTCTAAAGACGTAGTTCCATAAGTGGTTCTTTAATTTCTCTAGTTTCAAAACCACCTTTTATTAGAGGGTTTAGGGTTTAGGGTTTTGGTTTACGGTTTAGGGTTTATGCTTTTAGGGTTTAGGGTTAGAGTTTAAGGTTTAAAGTTTAGGGTTTAGGGTTTAGGGTTTAGGTTTTAGGGTTTTCGAGTTTAGGGTTTAGAGTTTAGGGTTTAGGGTTTAGGGTTTAGGGTTTTAGGGTTTAGGATTTTGGGTTTAGGGTTGTAGGTTTAGGGTTTAGGGTTTAGGGTTTATTTTAGGGAATAAGGTTTCGGGTTACGGTTTTTTTATTTTGTATTTTTAGGGTTTAGGGTTTAGGGTTTAGGGTTTAGTGTTTAGGGTTCAAGTTTTGGTTTAGGGTTTAAGGATTTTTGTTTTTTTAATAGAGAATAATTTCAAATTCAACATTTTTCTTCTCAATTTCATAAACCAAGTAACACACTAAGTTTTCTAAGACATAAGCAATGACATAGATAAAAAATGAGCACACATAAAACAAATCAAAAGCCCTAGATAACTAGAACTATCTTTACTATAAAGATACAATTTCATAAGTAGCATACCAGATCGCCTTTTTCTTGATTCTCACATTCCCATCGAACCAAGTGTAGAGATCCACCATCATATCCCGATCTCTCCCTCTCGCCACCACATGTAACCTCCATGTTCCTCCCTCCATAACCACCTGCTCTAACCACCACCTCCATATACCAGTTCCACCAACACTACGATTATTTACCTTCGCCTCCACCGCTAGATCTAGACTGAGCCTATTTGACAGTTATGTTCCTGTTGTCAAGGTTCTGTGCATTTTTAGGATTTAGGCTTAGGTTATTAGGTTTTAGGGTTCAAGTTTTTTTTTAATTTTAAACTCAAATGATTCCATAACAGACAAGAAATTACAAAATCAAATAAGACATTATCCTCTAACAACTAATAAAATAGGATAAAATAAAATGTAATTAAAAAATTCACAAAAATAGTATTTCAAAAATTGATTTAACTCCTAGAGATAATAAGATTTTATTTTATAAAAGGACAACAAAGCTTAGTCAAACAAGCATAAACCCATATCATTATCAGATTGCTCAGTAGGCTCTTTCTTCTTCTCTTTCATTACAGAGAGCTAGTAAGAGTAGTAGAAGCATCAGGTGCAGTAGCCACATCAAATTTACTAGGATCTTTCAAATACTCCTTAACCTTCTTGGCTTGCGGGTATTTGTAATCAGTGGCCATCGATGGTGAGGACATTCTTAAGCATTGATGAACATGTGGGATCTTTAGGGATAAGAGGGGGAGATAAGTGATCATTTAAAGGGAAAAAACTTCTTGATGAGATCATCTTTAGTGAGGTCAAGCATCTCAAGACTGAACACTGAACCATCATCATACACAGACTGGACGATAAGGCCATAAGAGAATGGCCTAGTACCTAGCTTAGCGAGGAGAACAGCCTTTAAAGATCCCACCTTATCACCTTTTTTTAATTAGCTCAACTTGGGTGATAATTTCAATAGAACCTAGAAGAAAGAGGTCTGTGAAGGATCCAAACAAATGCTACTTGGGGAACCACAATATCAATAGGTTCAACAAGACCAACTTGGGCAGGAGCACCAACTTTGTATTTCTCAATATCTTTGATGACTTCTTTACGATTAACTTTCATAAAATTAGCTCAATCGTGGTTTAGGGTTTAGGCTTTTACAGTTTATGCTTTTAGGGTTTAGGGTTTAGGGTTAGGGTTTAGGATTTAGAGTTTAGGGTTTTGGTTTAGGGTTTGAGGTGTAGAGTTTTGGGTTTAGGGTTTAGGATAGTAGGTTTAATATTGTATGTTTAGAATTTAGGGTTTAGGGTTTAAGATTTATGTTTTAAGTTTTTTTTATTTTTTAAATTAATTAAACGGGTAGGTTTAAGTTTATTTAGTTTATTTAATTTATTATTTATTTATTTTAGTTTATTTTATTTTTTATTTTTTTAAGTTTATTTTTTTATTTAGTTTAGTTTATTTATTTTTTAATTTAGAGTTTTTATTTTACTTTATATTTTAGGTTTAGGTTTAGATTTATTTTTTAATTGAGTTTTTTTTATTTTATCTTTTAGGTTTAGGTTATATTTTTGAGTTTTAGTTTTAGGTTTAGGTTTATATTTTATTTTTTTTCTCTTTAGGTTTTTTGTTTTTATTTTAGTTTGTTTTTAGATTTAATTTTTTAGTTTAGGTTTAGGTTTATTTTCAGTTTATTTTATTTTATTTAGTTTAGGTTTAGGTTTAGGTTTAGTTTATTTTAGTTTAGGTTTTATTTATTTTAGTTTAGTTTATTTTAGTTTAGGTTTTTTAGTTTATTTTATTTTATTTATTATATTTTTATTTTAAGTTTAGTATTTATTTAGTTTAGGGTTTTATGTTTTATTTTTTATTTATTTTTAGATTTATTTTTTAGGTTTAGGTTTATATTTTTATCTCATTTTAGGTTTCTTTTATTTTTATTTTACATTTAGTTTGTATTTTATTTAGGTTTTTTATTTAAGGATTATTTTATTTTTTAGTTTAGTTTAAGTTTTTATTGATTTTATTTTAGTTTTTTTATTTTTATTTTATTTTTTTAGGTTTAGGTTTAGGTTTTAGATTAGGTTTTTACTTTATTTTTTATTTTATTTAGTTTTAGGTTTTTTTATTTTTTTATTATAAGGTTTTTAGTTTTAGTTTAGGTTTTTAGGTTTTTAGGGTTTATGGTTTGGGGATTAAGGTTTGGGGTTTTAGGTTAGGTTTAGGGTTTAGGGTTTTGGGTTTAGGTTTTAGGGTTTAGGGTTTATGGTTTAGTGTTTAGGGTTTAGGGTTTGGGGTTTAGGGTTTTAGGATTAAAGGTTTAGGGCTTAGGGATTAGGATTAGTTTTAGGGTTTAGGGTTTAAGGTTAGTTTTAGGTTTAATGTTTTTGATTATTTTTTCTTATTTTTTAATTTTTAGTGTTTAGGGTTCAAGTTTTAGTTTAGGGTTTAGGGTTTTTGTTTTTTTTTCTAACAAAGAGCAAATTCATATTGAAGATTCTTCTTTTAGTTTTCATCAACCAAGTAACACATAAAGTTTCTCTAGTTCCCATCTCTTTAGTAGCGATCCACCATCATATCGATCTCTCCATCACCACAATGGTAGTAACCCTCATCACAGTTCATAGGTTTTATTTATTTTATTTTTAGGTTTTAGTTTTAGGTTTTTTTTTTAGTTTTAGGTTTTGGTTTAGAGTTTAGGTTTGGGGTTTTAGATTTAGGGGTTTAGGTTTAGTTTAGGGTTTAGGGTTGCAGGGTTTAGGGTTTATGGTTAGGGTTTTAGGTTAAGGGTTTAGGGTTTAGGGTTTAGTGTTTAGGCTTTAGGGTTTAGAGTTTTCAATTTTAGGGTTTAGGGTTTAGGATTTAGGTTTTATGGTTTAGGGTTTTCAGTTTGGGGTTTAGGGTTTTAGGTTTAGGGTTTAGGGTTGAAGGTTGTAGGTTTAGTGTTAGTTTTAGGATTAAAGTTTTTTATTGAATTTATATTAATTCTTTTTTTTTATTTTATTAGTTTAGGTTTATAGTTTTAATTTGGGTTCAGGTTTTAGTTTAGGTTTATTTTTAAATTTTTTTTTATTTTTTTCTAGGGTTTAGGGTTTAGGGTTTAGGTTAGCTTAGGGATTATTTTCTTTTTAAAATTCAGTAAACTGGTAGGTTTTGGGTTATTTAGTTTATTTAGTGTATTTTTTATTTATTTTAATTTATTTTTTTAATTATTATTTATGTTTATTTTATATTTTTAGTTAGTTTAATTAATTTATTTTAGGTTTATTTATTTTAGTTTAGGTTTAGGTTTATTTCATTTTGTTTATTTTTGGTTTAGGATTTTTTTTAGTTTAAGGTTTTGGTTTTATTTTTTATTTATTTTTAGGTTAATTTTTTAGGTTTAGGTTTTTATTTAATTTTTATTTTATTTTATTTTAGGTTTATTTTATTTTTATATTATGTTTTATTTTTTATTTAAGGTTTTATTTTTAGATTTATTTTATTTTTTTTAATTTAGTTTAGGCTTTTATTTATTTTATTTTAGTTTAGTTTTTATGTTTTATTTTTTTTTAGGTTTAGGTTTAAGTTTAGGTTTAGGTTTAGGTTTATGTTTTAATTTAGGTTTTTATTTATTATATTTTTTTAATTTATTTTTTTAGGTTTTTTTATTTTAAAATTTTTTAGGTTTATTTGTTTAGGTTTAGGTTTTTAGGGATTTTTGGGGTTTAGGGTTTAGGGTTTAGGTGTTTAGGGTTTCATTTAGGGTTGTATGTTTTGTGTTTAGGGTTTAGGGTTTAGGGTTTAATGCTTTAGGGTTTAGGGTTTAGGGTTTAGGGTTTAGGATTTTAGGGTTTAGGATTTAGGGTTTAGGGTTATAGATTTAGGGTTTAGGGTTAGAGTTTTTTTTTTAAATTAAGTAAACTCGTAGATTTAGGTTTATTTTGTTTATTTTTTATTTATTTTAGTTTATTTTATTTTTTTATTTTCATTTAAGTTTATTTTTATTTTTATTTAATTTAGCTTATTTATTTTAGGTTTATTTATTTTAGTTTAGGTTTTTATTTTAGTTTAGTTTTTAGGTTTAGGTTCATGTTTTAGTTTATTTTTTAGTTTAGTTTTATTTTTATTTTATTTTTTAGATTTTGATTTTATTTTTTGTTTTTAGGTTTAGGTTTAGGTCTTCATTTTGTTTTTTTAAGTTTAAGTTTTAGGTTTTTATTTTATGCTTATTTTTGGGTTTTATTTTTTAGTTTAGGTTTAGGTTTATTTTAGATTATTTCATTTATTTACTTTAGGTTTAGGTTTAGGTTTAGTTTATTTTAGGTTTTTGGTTTAAGTTTTATTTATTTTAGTTTAGCTTATAGTTTAGGTTTAGGTTTATTTTATTTTAGTTTTAGGTTTTGGTTTTTAGTTTAGGGTTTAGGTTTTATTTTAGTTTAATGTTTAAGTTTTGGTTTTTTCTTTAGTTTTATTTTATTTTTTATTTAGGTTTATTCATTATTATTTTAGGTTTAGTTTTTTACTTTATTTATGTTTTTTATTTTTTAGTTTAGTTTAGGTTTTTATTTATTTTATTTTATTTTAGTTTTTATTTTTTATTTTATTTTCTTTATAGGTTTATGTTTAAGTTTAGGTCTAGGTTTAGGTTTTAGTTTATTTTTTTATTTTATTTTATTTTATTATTTTATTTTAGTTTAATTTTTTTTATTTTTTTTTATTTTAGTTTAGATTTAGTTTTAGCAGGTTGGTTTAGGGTTTAGTTTAGGTTTAGGTTTGGGGATTTAGGGATTATTTATTTGGTTTATGGTTTGGTTTAGGTTTAGGGTTTAGGTTTAGGGTTTAGGTTTTAGTTTTAGGGTTTAGGGTTTAGGGTTTAGGTTTAGTTTAGGGTTTTAGGGTTTAGGTTTTTTAGTTTAGATTCATGTTTTAGGGTTATGTTTATATTTTAAATAGAATATTCAACATTTCTTCTTTTATTTATTTAGTTTTATTTTTATTTATTTTAGTTTATTTTATTTATGTTTATTTTTTATTTAATTTAGTATATTTATTTTACATTATTTATTTTAGTTTAGGGGTTTTCTTTTTGTTTATTTTTTAGTTATAGATTTTGGTCTATGTTTATATTTTAGTTGACTTTTTTAATTTTTTTTTAGGTTTAGATTTTCTTTTTTATTTTTTGGTTTAGGTTTAGGTTTTTTTATTTTATTTTTTTGGTTTTAGGTTTATTTTAATTTTAGGTTTAACTTTGTTATTTTCTTTTAGTTTAGGTTTAGGTTCTTATTTTATGTTTTAGGTTTTATTTTTTAGTTTAGGTTTAGGTTTATTTTAGTTTATTATATGATATTTAGTTTTTTGGTTTAGGTTTAGGTTTAGTTTATTTTTGGTTTAGGTTTAGGTTTTGTTTATTTTAGTTTAATTTATTTTAGTTTAGGTTTAGGTTTATTTTATTGTTATTTTTAGGTTTATTTTTTAGGTTTAGGTTTTTATTTTATTTTATTTTATTTTATTTTATTTTAAGTTTGTTTTATTTTTATTTTATTTAGGTTTTTATTTTCTTAGTTTAGTTTGGGTTTTTGTTTATTTTATTTTAGTTTAGTTTTTATTTTAATTTTATTTTCTTTTAGGTTTAAATTTAGGTTTAGGTTTAGATTTTAGTTTTTGTTTTTATTTTATTTTGGTTTAAATTTTTTTTATATTTTATTTTTAGGCTTTATTTAGTTTAAGTTTAGGTTTTTAGCTTTTCAGGGTTTAGGGTATAGGGTTAGTTTAGGGTTTATGGTGTAGGGTTTAGTGTTTGGGGTTTTAATTTGGGTTTTGGTTTTGGGATTTAGGTTTAGGGTTTAAGTTTAGGTTTAGGTTTAGGGTTAGGATTTAGGTTATATTTTAGGATTTAGGTTTTTAGGGTTTATGATTTAGATTTAGGTTTAGGTTATAGGTTTAAGTTTCAAGTTTAGTTAGTGTTTAGTTTTGGGGTTTTCCTTATAGAACAAATTATTCAACATTTCTACTTTTGTTTATTTAGTTTATTTAGTTTATTGTTTAGGTTTTTTTTTTTAGGTTTATTTTATTTTTAGTTTAGTTTAGGTTTTATATTTTAGTTTAGTTTATTTTAATTAATTTATTTTGTTTTATTTATTTAGGTTTAGGTTTAGGTTTTTATTTTTATTTCGGATTGGATAGTTCCCCTTTCCATGTAACCACCCCCATAGTTGGAGAATCCATCCTCCCTTGGTCCAATAAATCTTAGATTGGTTAAGGCCACATAGCCCCTTCTTAGTGTTGTCCATCGCACACCAACGGGGTCCACACAAACATATAAATAAAATATATATTCACTTATGGATTAGCTGGACACTCCTAGTGGTACCTTTTCCCAAGAAGGTATCTTATCTTTAGGGCAGTGTTAGCAAAACTCCCTATAAGAATCGCCTGACAACTCTTGAGTTGATATAAGTCCCCAAAGACATTCACTCATTAGTTTCCCCTAATTTGGGTTCAATTTATTGTTTAGCAACCATTGCATGAAAGACAACCCTTAGGTAGCTCTATCCCATGGCCAATAGACTATCTCTTTGGATTTATTTGAGATAAGACAAGTATAGCCCCTTCTCAATGGATCCATTGCACAGACATGGTCCATAAATTAAATCTATCAAATTTCACTAAGCTTCCATTAGTGGCCCTCAATTCAAAATCAAACTTTGACAAACCATATTAAATCACTGTAAGATAAAATTAATTCGACTACTTTTTAGTTGACATAAGTCCTCAACGATATTCACTCACTAGGTTGATTGTTGTGCATCCAATGGTCACCCTAGTGGTTATTCCTCACTTTGGAAGATGTAAGTTCTACACCTTCTTCCTAGCATAGTTGCATACCAAAGGCAACCCCTTAGGTTGGCTAGTTTCTACCCCACTAGGCTATCCTTTTGGATTTGTAAACTTTAGGTAGGTCATATAGCCCCTTCTCATGGGTCCCTCGATAGGGTCCATAGATTATTAAATTATATTTTTTCCTGGTTAAATCACACCCTTCTCCCCTGGAGCCCCAAATCATATAAATATGTCAAACAAACAAATTAAATCAAACCTCCCTAATGGAGCCAAATTAAACCAACTCCCGAGTAGAGTCTAAATTAAAGAAATCCAACCAAACTCTTATCCCTAGTGGATACATCCCCAAACAAATCTATGAAATCAAAGTCAACTCCCAATCCTCAGTGGATTGCCCGAACCTACTTCCCTAATGGAAGGTTCATAAACCCGATCCCTAGCAGACTCGAGCCCATATCTCTAGATATTTCCTCAATTAAAATAAAACAAATTCATTTGATCTTAATCCCCATTATAGATTCTTATTCCCTGGATCTTCTTTCCATAAATCCTATAATCAAATCAAATTTAAACCTTATCCCCAGCTGATTTTCTTCTTCTATGCCCTCGATATAGACCCATCACATGTCATGTCCAATGGATGTGTGATCCCCTAGCGGATCTCCTTCCATGTCCTTGCCTTGGAAGTCTCATCAAATCTTATTTTTTCTCTTATGCACACCATTAATACTTCAACCAAAAGCCTAACAATGTATTCATTCTAATTACATCATCTTAACATTATAATCAAAATTTTATGATTTGTGATGGTGCACGCTCAAACTAACTATACAATATCATACTAAACATATTATAGTGTGAATTAACACACTATATTATATTATAATATATGATGTTATATTATAATTTGCTATAATATAATATATTGTCTAACATTGCACCTCATTAGAATAACTTAAAAGGAACAAATAACAAAATTTTCTCAAAATTTGAATAATGTTCATTTTGGGATGTAAAATTGTTATGGTTTTATTATAAATGGTACAAAATAGCATAATTTTGGTGTTGCTTCTTAGTGGGTGCCATGAATTTGGCCAAATTCTTCCATCTCAACCTTCAAATTAACAATTTTGAGTTTTGACCCAATGTTTATAATAACTACAACATACAAAATGTACAATAACATTTAGTAACCACCACATTCATATATATGTGAAGTTATTTTTTTATGTACATTATATTTTAATATGCTTTCATATAATATATTATCTTACATTACACCTTAAAATGAATTAGTTTAAGTAAAAATTTATAAAATTTAGTTGAAAAATGAACATTCATTTTGGATGGAAAATTCCATTCTTTTGATTAAATGATACACCATAGCACACCCCTAATGCTTAAAGGTTACCTTAAATTTGGCAAATCCCATCATCCTCAGACTATAAATTAGTATTTTTATGAATTATACGAGTACAAACACTATTACGTCATACTATAATAAACTAAAATATGGTAAACAACAAGTAGTAATACACAATAGTATGCTAATGCATGATGCTACACTATGTTATGGCATCCTATATCATAATACACTATAACATAATATATTATATTATATTCCATATCATGTCACAAGGAACTGTTTAAGATAAAATCATAATATTAGTCTAAACAATAGAAAACTATATATTTTAGTCGTATCACTTACATATTTTATATTGAAACAATATATTATGATGCCATGCTCTACCTATTATGAATTTGGCCAAATTCCACCATTTTAAAGTCTAAGTCAACATTTTTATAAATAATGCTAGTGTAGGCTCGATTGCATGATTGTAAAATACTAAAAGAATTTAAAATGCGTAGAACAATATATTATGATATTTATGATATACTATGCTACAACATATAATAGTTATTTTTAACATAAAATCTTACTTTTACTAGTGGTAGCACACCTTTGGTACTATAACCTAATTCCCACTTTAAATTTAATAAATTTGATCTTCTGATTTATTTAATCAATATTTTTATGATTTATATTAATATAGACTACATGGCACAATACCATAATATACTAAAACATTTCAAAACATTATATAACATCCAAAACACATCATTACATGCTCAAATATATGATGATACATTATATAATATACAATTATATAATATGATTTAGGGTTAGGGTTTAAGGTATTCAAATATCTAATAGTCAAGGGAAAGTCTCTTGAAGAAATTTTCTTTAGCTACCATAATTATGTTTGATTAGGTCATTCTTTAGATCTACTCTTAATGACATCTTTATTCAAGGTTTAGGGTTTAGGGTTTAGTGTTAATTTAGGGTTTAGAGTTTAGGGTTAGTTTAAGATATATGGTTTAGGGTTTAGGATTTGGGGTTTATGGTTTAGGGTTTAGGATTGTAGGTTTAAGGGTTTTGGGTTTATGGTTTTAGGGTTTAGGGTTTATGGTTTAGGGTTTAGTGTTTAGTGTTTTTATGGTTTAGGGTTTAGGGTTTATGGTTGTGGTTTTAGGTTTAGGGTTTCAGGTTTAGTTTAGGGTTTAGGGTTTAAGGTTTAGGATTTAAGGTTTTTTTAACAGAGAAAAAATTCAGATTCAACATTTCTTCTTTTCAATTTCATCAACCAAGTAGCACCCCAAGTTTTCTATGACATAAGCGATGACATAGATCAAAAATGAGCTCCCATAGAGCAAATTAAAAACCCTAGATAAGTATAATCGTCTCTACTATAAAGACATAGTTCCATAAGCAGCAGATGAGATCAACCATTCTTGAGTTTCTCTAGTTCCCATCAGAACCAACCCTACCTCTCGAGCAGTAGGATCCGTCATCGTATCCCTGATCTCTCCCTCCTCCACCACCTTGGTTGTAACCTTCATCATTTTTCTTTCCTCCATAACAATGACCACCACCACCATATCCCCCAACACCTCCAGATCCCCCACCACCACTGCAATACTCACCGCCTCCACCTTCGCCTCCACCACTAGATCTAGATTAAGCCTAGTTGACAGTGATGTTCCTATCATCAAGGTTCTACACATTCTTAGGGTTTAGAGTTAGTTTAGGGTTTAGGGTTTAGGGCTTAGGGTTTAGGGTTTAGGGTTTAGGGTATAGGTTTTAGGGTTTAGGTTTGGGGTTAGTTTTGGGTTTAGGGTTTAGGGTTTGGTTTAGTTTAGGGTTTAGGGTTTTTTAGTTTGTTTTATTTAGGTTAGGGTTTAGGTTTTAGGGTTTAGGGTTTAGAGTTTTAGGGTTTAGGGTTTAGGGTTGTAGATTTAGGGTTGTAGGTTAAGGGTTTATGGTTTAGGGTTAGTCTTGGAGTTTAAGCTTTAGTGTTTAGGGTTAGGGTTTTTTTTATATAAATTCAAGTAAACTAGTAGGTTTAGGTTTATTTAGTTTAATTTTTATTTATTTGAGTTTCTTTTAATATTTAATTTTATTTAGTTTAACATTTTTTAAGTTTATTTTTTTTTTTTGGTTTTTTTTATTTTGATTATTTTTTAGGTTTAGGTTTATTTTTTAGTTGAGTTTTATTTTTATTTTTCTTAGGTTTAGGTTTTATTTATAATTTTATGTCTAAGTTTTGTTTTTTATTTTATTTTTTTAGGTTTAGGTTTTAGTTTTTTATTTTAGGTATATTATAGGTTTTATTTTTTAGTTTAGGCTTTGGTTTAGGGTTTAGGTTTATTTAGTTTAGGGTTTATGTGTTCTTTATTTAAATTAAGTAAATCGGTAGGTTTAGGTTTATTTAGTTTAGGTTTAGGTTTAGGTTTAGTTTATTTTATGTTTATGTTTTATTTATTTTAGTTTAGGTTTAGGTTTAATTTATTTTTCTTTTAGGTTTAGGTTTTTTTTTAGTTTAAGGTTTAGGTTTTTTTATTTATTTATTTTCAGGTGTTATTTTTAGGTTTATTCTTTAGGTTTAGAATTTCAATTAGTTTTTATTTTAGTTTTTTGGGTTTATTTTATTTATATTATAGGTTTGGTTTTTATTTTATTTAGGTTTTTTAATTTTTTGTTTAGTTTAGGTTTTTATTTATTTTATTTTATTTTAGTTTTTATTTTTTTTCCTTTTTTCTTTTTAGGCTTAGGTTTAACACTACCATTGTCGGTCCCAAGTTCGGATGTGAAAAGTGGAGGGTTGCATTAGGTAGTCTGGGACATAAAACTTGTCGAAATAATCATGACATTAATCCTTTAAATCATTGTGTTATTTTGTTTAGCGTAGTTGTATGTTTGAATACATTGAAAAATGTGCTAGAGGTTTATCGTTTAGTGCAATGTTAAATAAGCAAGGGTTCCCAAATTATGGATGGATGTGGGCAAAGAAGTTAGTCCATGAAACTAGAATTAGGTTAGGATCTTGGTACTCTTACGTAAATTAATGGAATTAATAACTATTATGGTTCTATAAAGATAAATATTTTATGTGTTCAAGAAACTAAATGGGTTGGGGAGAAAGCCAAGGAGATTGATAGTTTAGGTTTTAAACTTTGGTATTCAGGTAAAAGTCAAACAGGAAATGGTGTAGTTGTGATTATAGATAAAAGTTTGAAGGATAATGTTATAAATATTAATATATGTGGAGATAGAATTATAGCTTTAAAGATTATTGTTGATACTAATATTATCAATGTTATAAGTTTCTATGCTCCTCAAGTAGGTTTGGAGGTAAGCGCAAAAGAAAATATTTGGAATGATTTGGAGGCATTAATACAAAAGATACCTCTTGAAGAAAAAGTATTTATTGGAGGAGATTTAAATGGACATGTTGGTAGAGTGGTAGAAGATTTTAAAAGTATTCATGGTGGTTATTGATTTGGAGTGACTAATGAAGAAGGTAGGACTATATTAAATTTTGCTTTAGCTTATGATTTTGTAGTTACTAACACTTTTTTTAAGAAAAGAGATGAACAAATTATTACTTATAAAAAAGGATCTAGTAAAATAAAGATTGATTATTTCTGATAAAAAAAATAGATTGTTTAGATTGTAAAGATTGTAAGGTCATTCTAAGTGAAAATCTAAGTACCCCACATCGATTATTAGTTTTAGATTTTAAGATGAAAGGTTGTAAGAAAAAATAAAGCAAATTATTGTCCAAGAATTAGATGGGGATACTTAAAGAACACAAATAAATATATTTTTAAGAGCAAGCTACAAGAGATTAGAATTTGGGATGTTCATGAGGAAGCTAACATTATGTGGGAAAAAATAGCAAGTGAAATTAAGCAAGTTGCTAAAGATGTGCTTGGAGAATCAAAAGGAAAAGCTTCTTTAATAAGAATAGTTGGTGGTGGAGTCAGAGTGTGCAAGAAAAGATAAAAAATCAGAAGTATTGTTATAAAACTTGGTTTAGATGTAAAAGCTCAGAGAATTGGGAAAGATATAAAGTAGAGATTCTAAGAAAGCAATATATGATGCAAAAAATTTAGCTTTAGTGATTTATACAATAAATTAGATACCAAAGAAGGTGAAAGATGTATGTATTAGTTAGCCAACCAAAGAGATAGGAGAGTAAAGACATAGTTCAAGTGATTAAGGATGAAAATAATAAAATGCTTTTTTTAGAAAAGGATATTCAAAATAGGTGGATGAGTTATTTTTAATTTCAATGAAGGATCTGAAAGTACGATTGATTTTTAGACCTAAATAAAATAGAATTTTATTTTTTATCATTGTATTAGTAAATTTGAAGTTAGTGAAGCTTTAAAGAAAATGAAATGTGGAAAAGCAGTAGGACCGAATAATATTCCAATAGAAGTGTGGAAATGTTTAGGAGATCATGGAATTTCTTGGCTTACAAATCTTTTAATGTCATTTTAAAGACTAAAAGATGCCGATGAGTGGAGAAAGAGTTTGTTGGTTCCTTTTAAAGGTGATGCACAAGAGTGTGCAAATTATAGAGGAATTAAGTTAATGTTCCATACATTAAAATTATGGGACGTAGTAATTGAGTGTAGGTTACGATGTGATACGAAAGTTTCTCATAATCAATTTGGTTTCATGCCAGGTAGATCTACTATGGATGCTATACATTTGTTAAGGGGTTTGATGGAGAAGCATAGAGAAAGTAAGGAGGATCTACATATGATATTTAATGATTTAGAGAAAACTTATGATAAAGTTTCAAGAGATATTCTTTGGAGAGACCTGCAATGACTTATGGTGTAGAATGTTGTCCAATAAAAGAGAAGCATAAAACTAAGTTAAGTGTTACAGAGATGAGGATGCTTTGGTGGATGAGTGGCTTCACTCTTAGAGATAGAATGCAAAATGAGTATATTCAGAAAAGTTGGAGTTTTTTGGTAGATAAGACTAGGAGAGTCACCTTAGATGGTTTCCACATAAAGCATCATTTGTTGATGAGATTATGATGCATTAGATTTGGCTTATGTTAAGAAAGGTAGAGGTAAACCTAAAAAGACTTGGTTAAGATGTATAAAAAATGATCTTAGAATACTTAATTTAAATGAGAATTTTACACATAATAGGACACAATGGAGACGAAGGATTCATTTAGCCGACCCCACCTAGTGGGATTAAGGGTTCTTGTTGTTGTTGTTGTTGTTGTTAAGCTTAGGTTTAGCTTTAGGTTTAGGTTTAGGTTTCCATTTTATATTATAATTTTATTTTAATTGGTTTAGGTTTTTTGTTTATTTTATTTTTAGGTTTTATTTAGTTTAGGTTTAAGTTTTTAGCTCTTTAAGGTTTAGGGATTAGGGTTTAGGGTTTAGGGTTAGTTGAGGGTTTATGGTTTAAGGTTTAGGGTTTATGGTTTACAGTTTAGGGTTTAGGGTTAAGGGTTTATGGTTTTGGTTTAGGGTTTAGGGATTAGGGATTAGGGTTTTAGGGTTTAGGGTTTTCAGGGTTTAAGGTTTAGGTTTAAGGTCTAGGGTTTAGGTTTTAGTTTAGTGTTTAGGGTTTTTATTTTTTTTAATAGAGAACAAATTTATATTCAACATTTTTTCTTTTGGATTTCATCAATAAAGTAACATACCAAGTTTTCTAAGACACAAGCGACAACATAGATCAAAAATTAGCATGCATAGAAAATTTAAAACTCTAGATTACTAGAATGTCTCTTGTATAGTTCCATAGTAGCATTATCGATCATTTTAATTTAGGTTCCCATTAGAACCACTCTAGTAGTAGATCCCCATCATCTGATCTCTCTGTCATCACCGTTTATTTTTTTATTTAAGGTTTTGTTTTTATTTTATTTAGGTTTTTTATTTTTTAGTTTAGTTTAGGTTTTTATTTATTTTATTTTAATTTAGTTTTTATTTTTTATTTTATTTTCATTTTTAGTTTTAGGTTTAGGTTAGGTTTAGGTTTAGGATTTAGTTTTAATTTAATTTAGTTTAGCCTTTTTTTAAGTTTTATTTAGTTTAGGTTTAGGTTTTTAGCTTTTTAGGGTTTAGGGTTTAGTGTTTAGGGTTTTGGGTTTAGGGTTAGTTTAGGGTTAGTTTAGGGTTTAGAGTTTGGGGTTTAGGGTTTTGGGTTTTAAGTTGTTGGGTTTGGGGTTTAGGGTTTAGGGTTTTTAGGGTTTAGGATTCAGGGTTTAGGTTTTAGGTTTTAGGTTTAGGGTAAAGGTTTAGTTTAGATTTGTGGGTTTTAGTTTTTTTTTAAATGGAGAATAAATTTAGATTCAACATTTCTTCTTTTCAATTTCATCAACCAAGAAGCACACCAAGTTTTCTAAGACATAAGCGATGACATAGATAAATAATGAGCACACATTGAGCAAATGAGAAGCCCTAGATAACTAGGACCATCTCTACTGAAAAGACACAGTTCCATAAGCAGGAGATCTAATCCACTATTCTTCAATTTCTCCAGTTCCAGAACCATCTCTTGAGTAGCAGGATCCATAATCATATCCCCAATCTCTCTCTCCACCACCACCACAGTTGTAACCTCTGTCGTTCCTCCCACTTCGATAACCACCGTTGATCCGACCACCATCTCCATATCCACCATCACCACCAGATCCCCCACCACCACTGTGATAACCGTCACCTTTGCCTTCACCTCCACTGCCAGATCTAGATTGAGTCTGGTTGATAATGATGTTCATGCCATCAAGGTTCTACCCATTCTTAGGGTTTAGGTTTAGGTCTATTAGGTTTTAGGGTTTAGGCTTATTTTTTAGTTTATTTAGTTACTTTAGGTTGAGGTTTAGGGTTTGGGGTTTAGGGTTTAGTGTTAGGGTTTAAGGTTTAGGGTTTAGGATTTAGGGTTTTATGTTTTATGCTTTTAGGTTTAGGTTTAATTATTTAGCTTTAGTGTTTAGCTTTAGTTTAGGATTTTAGGGTTTAGGTTAGTTTAGGGTTTAGTTGAGGTTTAGGGTTTAGGATTTAGGTAGATTTTTTGAGTTTAGGGTTTAGGTTTAGGTTTAGGTTTTAGGATTTAGGTTTTATTTTAGGGGTTTAGGGTTTAGGGTTTAGGTTTAGTTTAGGGTTAGGTTTTAGGTTTAGGTTTCAAGTTTAGGGTTTAGGTTGTAGATTTAGAGTTTAGGATTTTAGGTTAGTTTAGGTTTAGGGTTTATTAGGTTTTATTTTTATTTTTTTAAATTAAGCAAATTGGTAGGTTTAGGTTTATTTAGTTTATTTTTTATTTATTTTAATTTAATTTGTTTTTAATTTATATTTATGTTATTTTTTATTTTTATTTAGTTTAGGTTTTTTCTTTTAGTTTATTTTTTAGGTTTAGGTTTAGGTTTATGTATATTTTTTTAGTTTAGTTTTTTTTTAGGTTTAGGTTTAGGTTTTTATTTTATTATTTTTAGGTTTAGGTTTTAGGATTTCATTTTAGGTTTATTTTTAGATTTTATTTTTTAGTTTAGGTTTTCATTTATTTTTAGTTTATTTTATTTTATTAAGTTTATGTTTAGGTTTAGGTTTAGTTTATTTTAAGTTTAGGTTTAAGTTTTATTTATCGTAGCTTAGTTTATTTTAGTTTAGGTTTAGGTTTATTATATTTTTATTTCAGGTTTAGGTTTTTTTTAGTTTGGGTTTAGGTTTTTTTTTTTAGTTTTATTTTTAGGTTTATTTTTTTGGTTTAGGTTTATATTTAGTTTATATTTTATTTTATTTTAGGTTTATTTTATTTTTATTTTAGGTTCAATTTTATTTTATTTAGGTTTTTGATTTTTTAGTTTAGTTTAGGTTTTTATTTATTTTATTATAGTTTACTTTTTTATTTTTTTATTAAAATTTTTTTTAGGTTTAGGTTTAGGTTTTAGTTTTAACTTATTATATTTTTTATTTTATTTAGGTTTTGGTTTATTGTTTATTTTATTTTTTATGTTTTATTTAGTTTAGGTTTTGGTTTTTAGGGGTTTAGGGTTTTTTAAGGGAAATTAGCAGAATTTGATTGCCACAAAGAAAAAGTACAAAGTCCTTACAAGGGATACATCTCTAAACTAATGTTAAAAGGGCAACAATAAGTCCTACAGAAATAAACCTCCTAACTATTACAATAATATAAGAAAAAAATAACAAAAGCAAAAGCAAAAAAAAATCACCAATAACAACTGATCAATGTGCGCAACAGCAATATCCACTAGGTCCTTTTGATACTAGCAAGATCCACCTGCAAGATTCTCCCAACCAATAAAAGAAATCTACAACATACTAATGGAAGGATGAGTACAATTATGCAAGCATAAAGAGTATGAGCAAAGAAAAGGAGCAAAGTAAAGAAAAGGCTCATGCTTAGTTACAATCATCTCAATGAGCAATAATATATGTAAGCATCCAAACTTTTGAAGAAGGGTTACAATTACATATAGTGCTACCATCCAAAAGAAGATAGAGAGGGAAACATCAAGGAAATCTTTGCCAGCATACCTCTTATAGCCCATCATCCCAAGTCTATCATCCGCAGAAACTCTCCAAGCGGTAGACATAATAGCCAACCATAAAGCCACCAAAACAAATAAGCCCAATAAGGCAGAAAATCAACCAACCATCAGGGACAACAACAGTATAGTAGCAACACCACCAAAGCCATCACAAAAGAGGAATATCAACATCAAAAGGAGCAAGCATCTTGAGCTTAACAACACAAACCAAAAAAACCAAGTCCAAAAAGTAAAATCGCAAGAGCTCATGTCCTCCACAAGCAAACAAGAAAGGTAGCAAGGTTGTCACCCAAACCAAAAGGGAAGCAACAACAGCCAAGAGAAGAGAACCATAGTTGGAGCAGGCCAACCAGCATGTCACCAATAGAGCAGGAAAGAAAGGCCAAAATAGCCACCCATCCAACCAACCTAGCCAGCCAACATAGCCTCCCAACCAACCACCACAGTAGGAGAAAATCCAAATCAGTGAAAAGACCAATAGCATCCATCATGCCAAAACCACCCAAGACAACCAGGAAAAGGGTAGAAACAAACAACAACATCCACCAAACCCAACCAAAGCGTAAATTGATCCGGGTGAGGTGAATAGCCCTAAACAAAATAGAGCAAAAGACCGATAAGACTTACTACATCCAATCAAGAGAAACAAGATAATAGAACACCACCAAAGCCAAAAGGAGTAGAAATATCAATGAATGCAAGCATCATAACCATAGCGAAGTTAGGTACCAATACACAAAACCAAGTCACCAGATCCTAAAGTAAAATAATAGCCACTAAATAGCCATCAAGCAGCCAACCCAAAATAACAACAAAAACAAAAGCAGCTGCAACCAAGAGAGGAAGACCATTAGATGAGGTGGCCGAAACCATAACCAAAAGAAACAAACCCAAACTAAAAACCACCACCAAACCCAATCCACAAAAAAAAAAAGAAATAACATAACAAATAACCTCCACCTTGACAAATCAATCCAAAAATTAAACCACCAACATCCTCCAATCCACCATAGAAGTGGATAAACCAACCAACAAACACCCAACAACCAACCAACAATAACACAAATCATACAACCAACAAGGCCACCCAACCAACCACCATAGCAATAGAAAATCCAATTCAATTAAGAAAGCAACCAGCTTAGAGATATGGCAAATCCCATATAGAAAATAGTAGGCAAAGCCACCACCCAAATGAAGGTCACCAAAAATAAACAAGTAACAATAATCATCCAACCAGACAAACAACATCCACCAGGACAAAAAAACCAAAACAACCTAGATAGAAAAAATAAGAACCACCAGGTATTAACCACCAAGCCAACCCAAAAGTAAGAGCTCAAAAAAAACCCAGTATAGGCTCAAGAGTGAAAATAAACAAATGGCCACAACCCAAAAAAGGTTAAACAAAGGGAACCAAAAGTAATGGCTCATAAAAAACCAATAGAAAAAACCAAGCCAAAAAAATTATAATCTGAGATAAGGTAATCCAGTGTTATCCAAGTTGACCAAACCCCTTAAAAGTTTAAGAAAATTTGATTGTTAAATAAAATTAAATCAAGCCACCTAAAGTAGTCAAGAAATCAACACAAGCATTACCTTCACAAAGGATATGGAAAATTTTATAACAAACTTGAGAAAAAAGATTTTCGGTATAATTAAGAAGATAAAATAAAATAGCATTTCCTATTATATTAGAGTTTAGCACGTCAAAAAGTGAGAATGAATCAACTTAAATCTAGATGTTGAGGAAACCTTTATTCAAATAAATCTCAATAGCTTTATTGACAGCCATAAGTTCAACATAGATAACATATTGAGAGGATAGCAAAAGAACAAATGGTAGTACCTTTAGAATCCTAAGAATACCACCACAACCATATTTATTGGAAGCAATAGAACCATCAGTATTCACTTTAATCAAATTTTCTTGGGTTTGATCCAATGGATAATCTTTTATAAGAGTCAACATCAGGCAGAATGATACTCAATTTTTTAGCCACAAATTTACAACCTGTAAAATGAATGTTACTGATAAGATTTGCATTAAATAGAGCTTGAATTTTTTATTTGGTTCTAGATAAGATCCTTTTATGTCTCATTGGAATACCACGATATTTAGCATCATTTATATCCATCCAAATGAACCTGATAAGGGTAATAGCAGCTAGAACTTTGATATGACCTGTCACAATTTTTTGGAAATAGTCTTCAAGAAGTTGATATATGGATAGAGAGCCATGAATGTAGTTGGTGTTAAACAAATCATAGTACCATAACCATAATTTAGAAGCAATAGCACCATTGACGATAACATGATTATATTTTCAGTATGAAAGCAACAATAGCACTTTGAAGGCAAATAAAACCCTTTATTCCAAAGCAAAAAGTCCACAAGAATAAAGTTATTCAAAATCCTCCAAGCTAAAACTAAATAAGAAATGGGAATGATATTGTTCCAAAGTTTAATAAAAACATTTACAGAGTTTTGTTTATCTCTAATAAAATTCCAAACCTCTTTATGAACAAAATCACCATTGTAAGAAAGCTTAAAGAGAATTTGGTTAGGTTTGTTAGAGAAAATAAAGATATTTCTAAAGTTATCTAAAAGAGAAATAGGATATAATTCTCAAGTTTATTTTCATTCCAAGTGTTATTATGCCAAAGAGTTAACTTTGATAGCAGTAGAGTGGGTAGATAAAAGGAGTCAATAAAGCCATTTCCAATCCAATTGTCTTGCCAAAAGAAAGAAGAACCAATGAATACCCCAAGATATTAAGGGTTCAACAACCCATTTAATGGAGCAAAGCCTTTTCCAAACCGGAGAGTCACCAAATTTATAAGCACATAAGAGGGTTTACCTTGGAAATATTTTCATCATAAAATTAGCCCAAAGGCTATCATTCTTTCTAAAATTCCAGAGCTTATGAGAGAAGGCATTAATAGCTTCATGAATTTGCAACTAAGGCCACCTTCACCCAAAGGACCACAACATTTATGCTGAAGTCCAATGCATTCTTTAGTAGAATTATTGGATCCCCAAAAAAAATTTATTAAGCAAGTGATCAATTCTAATAAGAGTAGCATTAGTGGGATAATAGTTTGAATCAAATAAAGAGGCATTGAATTGAGAGTGCTTTTAAGAATAGTGAGCCAACCACCAAAGGAAAGTAAATGAATTCCAAACAAAATTTTATTTAAAATTTTTTGAATTAACTCATCAAAAGATGGGATCATTTTGGACCTTTAAAAGAGGAGCACCCAAGTACTTAAGAGGAAGGTGTTGATGTTTAAAGTTAGTGATATGTAGATTTGATTAATTTTATTATTGGAGATGCTTGAAGAAGTAATAAAATAGCTTTTGTTCATTGATAGATATACCACTTTCTACCAAATTTATTTAAAAAAAATCTTGAGATTCTTGATATGATGAATAGAAGCATTGCAAAAAAATAATGAAATCATCAAACAAAGCTTAAAAAACAAAAAAACCACTAAGAGTTTTGTAATACTAGGATTATTTAAGATCATTGATGCCCTCAGATAAGTATTCAAACAATAATGAAATAAGGTAGAGATAGAGGATCCCCTTATCTTAGGCCATGGGAAGAAGGAAAGAAGCCCAAGGCTTCCCCATTAAGCAAAATAGAAAACTAGGCAATTTTAATACAATTTTTAATAAGAAAGATAAATTTATTAGAAAACCCAAATAAATTCAAAATATGGATAAAGAAATCCCAAGAGATATTGTCAAAAGCTTTGGTAATATCTAATTTGAACATAATCTTGCCACCTCTAGTCTTAGCATTGAAATCATGAATTATTTCTTAAGAAAGTAGAATATTATCATAAATAGATCTACCTCTAACAAAACTAGTTTAGTTTTGAGAGATAATCCTATGAAGTAAAGGACTAAGCATGTTGGTTAGAATTTTGTAAATTAGCTTACAGAAGAAGGTGCAATGACTAATAGGTCTAAAATAACTCCAATAGTTTGGATTATCTTTCTTAGGTATGAGAATAATAGAAGTGCAAGAAAAATATCTAGGAAAAGGATTACCATTAAAAAAATCAACCACATACTCAACCAAATCATTTTTAATAATAAACTAGCCTTTTAAAAAAATTGGGTAGTGAAACCCTTCAGACCAACAATAGAATCTATGTTCATGCTATTAAGAACTTTAAAAATTTCCTCTTCATTAGGTACAATAGTAAGCAAATCATTATCATTATTATTTATAATAGAAGGAATCAAGTGCGATTTAGAAATAGCTTCATAAGAGAAACTCTTATTAAGCATATTTCTAAAGTAATTAATGAATGAATCTTAATATCATTATTCTCAAATCCATTCTCCATTATCATCTTTAATTTTTTGAATATTATTTAAAGCTCTCTTTTTTATTAAAAGCATGGAAATATCTAGTATTCTATCACCATATGCAATATGTTTACTAGTAGCTTTTTGGCACCAATAAGTCTCTTCCATATTTTGAAAATTAAGAAGTTTATCTTTCACCTCAATCAAGTCCTTAATCTTAGGATCGGACATAACAAAGACTTCAAGATCACAAACCAAATTTTCTTTTGATATTAGTAAAAGGTTTTTTAAAATGCTTGTTCCACAAACCTAGATTTTGTTTAAGTTTTTAAGCTTAAACCAAAATCTATTCATCCCCATAATCAAATTGTCGAGATGTAAGCTTTCCAATTGTTATACAATATTAAAGAAATCAATATGTTGAATCCACATGTTAGAAATCTAAAATGAGAGAAATTTTTAATCTATTAGAGTTATCTTTAATAGAAACCAAAGAGGAGCATGATCCAGGTTCTTAAATGATCGATAGAAGTAATAGGCCATTGAGTAATCCAATGAGTATTAAAAGAATCGGTCCAACCTTTGAAAAAATCTAGAGTTTTGCCAAGTAAAATTTGAACCCTTAAAGCCAATATCAATCAAATTACAATCAAGGATCATATTGGAAAATTCTTCCATGGAATGAATATTAGAGCAACCACCGCTTCATTTTAGAGAGAGAAAATAGTGTTGAAATGCCCACCAACAAACCAAGGTTTATTGACAAAGGTAGGAAAATTCCTCAAATTTTTCCAAAGAAGATTTCTACCAGATCTATTACAAGATGCATAGATAAAAGAGCCCGAAACACAATAGTCACCATAAGATATTTGAGCAATGACAACTTGTTTAAAATCATCAAGAAAGAATAGAAGCCTCCACAAAATTATTCCAAAACACCAAGTTTTATTACTAACATCAGAGAAAATTTATTGAAACTATCATTATAGCAAAATGGTTAATTTTGTTTGCATGAATAAGAGGCTCCAAAATAATAAGTAAAGAAATATTATAAATATGACAAAGGTTTTCAATATAGTTATGAATAGAGAGGGTATCCTCTAACATTCCAAATAAAAATTAAACATAAGTAAAAGGGGTTAAGAAAAGGTTAATTAAGAGAGGAGAGAGGCCAAGTAGATCTATGTTTTGGACAATTTGGGAGGAAGTTTTTAACATTTTTTTTGCATGATAACTTTTGAAACCATTTCCTTTTCTCATAGAATCATCATTAGAAGGATTTAGCAACATTTTCATAGATTTGGAAGTCATGAATAAAGTTCTCTTCCAAGCCATTAGAATTTATTAAAGGCAAATGAGCATCGGGTGTAAGCGAGGAACCAAAACATTTATTAAGAAGGAAAGTGTGAACATCAATCCCTTCTCCTTCAATACCCAAATTATTAGAAAAAATCCAAATCTTTTTAAGAATTTAAATCATCCTGAACTAAAGTAAAGTAAGGTTTTTCAAACTGAATATCATGAGAAACCAAAGCCATATTCTCCATTGAATTAGAATGATGCATAACATTGATATCCTCATTAATATTTTCAAGTAAAGCTTTATTTTCATCAATCAAAATTGGTAAGGATGTGGCGATCGACTTAGAGGAAAAAGAATCATCATCCAAAAGTTTAAAGAAATTATTATTTTCCACATTAGAAACCTTCAATTTCATAGAAGAAATAAGTGGTAAAATAGCCTTATTAGGAACATTCAATGAATCCTTTTTTTTTTAAATTAACTTTTTGATATTTAACATTGGTTGGCCTAAGGTTAGGAATAATAGTTTTCTTAATAAGAATTTTCTTTTTTAGGTGAGGATCTGATGAAACATTCAAAATTATCATGCGTGGAATTTACATTGAGAAAGACAACAAAATTTTCAAAATCAACTTTCTACATATAACCATAATTTTAAGATCCCAAAGATTTCTTTGGGGTGTTTCTTGGTAATGTCTAATTCAACAGGATTCTAGCCAAGGTTGAGATTTTGTAGCCATTTCACGATCAATTTGCAACCAAATAAAGCCCACAATAAAAGGAATTGATGATTAATGAAATGAATTTGCATATTGGGAAGAGAAATCCAAATCAGAATGATTGGGTCCTTAATATCAAAGAGTGGAATCCATTTCGGTAACCTCATTTGGAAATTGAAAACAAAATAAGAATGACGAGTAAAAACATGTGAGTAATCCAAATCATTCGTTAACTGAATCAAAATAAGGTGGGGATCAATTAAACCAATCATAAAAGCACCCAAAAGTTTTAGACTATGAAAGAAATAGCTAATGTTTTCCAGCTTTTGAATAGTAAACTTTCCAACCAAAGTAAATTCAAATAGCTTAACAAGCTTCTCCATAATCAGATCAGAGCACATAACCATAGGCATGCCTCTAAAAGAAGTCAAATAAGTTCGACTCACAATAGCTATCCTTACCGGTGAGGATGTCTTTGAATGATTTTGAAGCGGCCAAGTTGATGCCTAGTAGGATCCATTGGATCCATTGGTTTCCCCCACAAAATCATCGGGGAAGATGCCAAGCCACAACATCACTCCAAGTAAAATAAGAAAGCAGTCGCAGTCGTCAATTCTAGAAGGAATCTTATGAGAATCATGCCAAATAGTCATCAAGATGTGATTAGAAAGCCAACAATGAGAGGGGAAAAGGAGAATCACTAGAGCATGAGGTGTTAGAGGGCAGGTTTAAGTTAGTTTTATTTTTTAGTTTTTTATTTTTTATTTATTTTAGTTTATTTAGGTTTATTTTATTTTAAGTTTAGGGTTTAGGGTTTTTTTATTTATTTAGGGTTTAGGTTTAGGGTTTAGGTTTAGGGTTTAGGTTTAGGGTTTAGGGTTTAGTTTAAATTTTAGGGTTTAGGTTTAGGTTTTAGTTTTAGGGTTTAGGTTTAGGGTTTAGGGTTTTAGGATTAGGGTTTAGGGTTTTAGGGTTTTAGGTTTTATTTAGGGTTTAGTTTTTTAGGTTTAGGGTTCAAGTTTTAGTTTAGGGTTTAGGGTTTTTGTTTTTTTTTTTAATTGAGAGCAAATTTAGATTCAATATTTCTTCTTTTTGATTTCATCAACTAAGTAACACATTATTGACCTCAGTTTTGGAGTAAGTTCTCAACCTCCTTTTCTTAGACCTAGGAACCTTCTAGAAACTAAGGTTTCCTTAGTCATAAGACACTTCTAGAGATTATGTGAACACTTGACCTAATCTAGAGACTTAGAAGGGTTAATCATAGGATTAGGAAATGCCTTAGGGTCTTAGGAAAATCACATACCCTATAACATAAACCCAATCCATGTAAACCTTCTTAAATTCAATTCAAATCCAAATTTCAAACCAAACCTCAAACTAAAATTCAAATCCAAATCCAAGTCCAAACTCAATTCCAAATGATTGAAACCCAAGAACAAATCCAGACTTGAAATCCTTCATAAGCCCTTTAATCAACCTTCATGAACATAGCCAAATATTCCATCCAATTCAATCCAAACTCAATTGATTTTCTTATAAATCAATTGTACCTTCAATTATCTTTTCAAATATAAATGAAATATAAATTCAAATAGCCAAAACCAAATCCAAAATCAAATCAAAACCCAATTTAAACCCTTTAAGCCATTTCCTTGAACTTGGCAAAACCCATCTAAATCAAGCCAAAATTAATGGATTTTCTCTTGAATCAATCATTCCTTCAATCATCTATCCAAATATAAATGAAATCATCCAATCAAAATAAAATTAACCCAAGTCAACCTAGCATTTGACTTGAAATATTCAAATGAACCAAAACTCATTTGAATACAAACCCATTGCAATTGAATTTATATATCAGTCTCAAATCTATATATAAACTCAACCAAATCAAGCTAACTAAATCTAATTGGTTCACTTGACCCAAAGAGGCCAATTTGACCTACATGAACCAAAATCCAATTCAATCCAAATCAAAGTGAATTAAGCCAATCCATGACATGATTGTTGATCACCTAGGATGATCAATTGATATAAATTGGGTCAAACAAAGTCAACTAGCTTATTGACCAAGTCAACCCTTTAGCTATATGAACCCAAACTAGCCAAATTACAACCAGCCAAATCCATTGAAAACCAATGATTCAAATTAACCAAAATCAACATTTAAACTTGACTTGACCTTAGGCCAAACCTAGCACAATTGGCCCTCTTGACACTAGTTGACCCAAATTGACATAAAGGGTCAAATTAGACTAAACCCAAATTAAATCCAAATTAAATCAAACCAAACCATACAATCCTCTCCAAATAGTTATGAACTTGACATAACCCTTGGTTTGACCTAATTTGACCAATTGGTTAATAACCATTTTGACCCAATTTGACCCAAATGGGTCAAATTATAAACTAACCAAATGAACTCCAAATGACATGAAATTTGGTCCAACTCTCTTTTGACTCATTTCAAATATGCTAAAATCAAATTCAATGCTAAATGACCACTCTACCCTTGCACTAAGGGCATCACATAACACAAAACACCTATGTAAATGGTCATTTCTTTTCTTTGGCCACTTGACACTCATCAATTATTCCACCTAGGCTCCAAGGACATTGTACAACCTAACCCAAAATGTTGTTGGGTCAACTACGACTCATGGGGAGGTGAAATCTACTCCCCTCACCCATTGGAACACTTGGCATGAAGGAACTACACTTCTCTTTGCTAGGACACCCACTTGTCCTTCATAGCAGCTATCTTCCATGCCTTGGCAAATTAAGCCACCTAAGGAGAATCTAACCACCCAAGCCAAGGACACCCACTTGGAGCCAAAATCATTATGAATGTGGTGATTTTAGCCATTGCAAGGAGGTAAAAATAGAGGCAAAACTCTTCCTCACACACTCATTTTACTCTCTTAGAGCTTCCAAACCAACCATTCCCACTTGACTTTTGGGCAAAAGCCATCAAAATCAAGTGGATTTTCAAGTGAGACCATTGGTGGATACATTATTTTGAAGTGAAGCAAGAGCCAACCCATTCCAAAGCTTCTTCTTGTACTTAAAAGCGCATTCATCATCCTTGCGAAATCATCTCGGTGAGGTAATTTTCAAGAACCGTAGCCAGGTTCTTTTTTGTTTTATGATAGTTTTGCTTGATTTTAGGAATTTCCTTTAGATTACCCATGCATTTTTTTTTATATTTTAAATCATCCCCACACATTTTGAGTGATTTCAAGTGAAGATCGCCAGAAAATCGAGCCTAAATAGAAGTTTTTCATTCAATTTTTTTATAAGAATCATAAAATCTTGCCATAATAGTGTTCCATCGCCTCTTCCGGATTGCCCAGACCATCTAATCTTCTATTCAAGGAAATATACAACTTAGATCATATGGATCACATGGATACGTTATCCGGTTTAGATCATGGATCATGCGTGTCGATCAAACCGTCGATCCACGTCAGTCGAATCATTTACGCATCCTTGTCGCATTCCCATCAATGTGGCACCGACCACTCACGATTGTGGTGCCACGTGGTCAGATCAATGTGTATTGTTGGGTTAAAGATATTAGGGATTTTCTTCTTTTAAAAATTAATTAAAATATTTGAAACTTCAAAATTCATAAAAATAAAATACTTAAAAAATTATAAATTGCTTTAGTTTGTCTTTTGAAGGAATCCAATGAAGGAAAAGCCAAATCTTACTAAATATTTTGAGCTTAATTTAAATTTTAGGAAAATCATTTTCATTAATTAAAAATAAAATAAATTGATTTGAGAATTAGAGTTAAAGGTTTTAAAATTTAAGTAGATCTAAACAAATATTTAATTTTGTTTAGAAGTTTTTTGATAGTGTTGTGACTTTATATCAAATAGTTAATAAATAATTTAATATTTAAAATTTAAAATGATGGTGAAATAGATGGAGAATTTAAATTCAAGTTGGATGGTTATAAATATTATGTAGAAAATCACTTAAAAAAAATAAGATTTAATATAATTTTATAAAATTAATAATTATATTACAATAAAATTAAATTCTTTACTCTTAAATAGAATTCAAAATGAGTATGTTAAATTTTTTAGATAATGGGAGATCACTTAATGGTTTATAAAGTTTGCTTATTAGGAGAGTAGATGCATTAGATTTTATTATGTTAGAAATAATAAATAAACTAAAGATTATAAAAAATGATCTTATGATTAAATGGAAATTTGACATTAATCAATGGAGATGAAGGATTCATGTAAATGGGATTAAGGCTTGTTATGTTGTTATTTGTTGTTGTTGTATTAATTAAACCAAAATGACAAATCATTGATTTAATTTTTAAGAAATTAAAATTAATCTACAACCATACAAATTTAATTAAAATTTTTGGGGAATTCATTGAATTCAAATGTTAAAATAATTAATGAAATTTATAAAATCATGGAAAATCATTTAAATCATTTCTTTGAAAAATTATAAAATCATGAAATTCTAAAATGTAAGTATATATTTGGTGAGATATTTAAGATATTCAATTAAAATTGATCCCAATTAATTGTGAATAGAACCTTAATTTAGTTTATTAAAACTTAATTAGCTTAATTACTCTCTAATTTTAAGTAATTAATCCAAAACATTTTGAGGTTAATATTTCATAATTTATTTGTCTTGGTTAATTAAAATTTGTTATCTTAACATTACTTTCTTAATGAATTAAACAATTAATTTATCTAAAATTAAAAATAATTAATTAAAACTTTAATCATTGAAATAGTGAATTGGCATATGAATTCCTCTTTTTAATCTTTCAAATGTATGAATAAAATTAATTAATTTAAAATTGATGGTTTTTCATTAATTAAATCTCTTTTATCAATTTAAAACTATAATCACATGGAATCTTATTTAATCATCATGGATAGATCTTTTTTCAATCACAAGACATTTAAATGAAATTATGTTAATGTCATGAAAGTTCTTACATTTCTTTTAATCACTGTATAAATCAAATGGTCTTTCATTTCTTAGGTTCATTGCTAATTTAATTTAATGTATGTTGTATTATTACTAATTAAATCAACATATGTATTTAATTAATGGATTTAATGATACAACTTATTAATCATAAAATCAACTTATTACTTTAACAAAATTATAAATGTGAATGGTTTATCAACTTTTGAATTTTATTCAAATGAAATTTATTGAAAGTGATAATTAAGCCTTGGTTTTTTAAATGCTTTTATTTTATTTTTATTGTATTAGAACTAATTTAATCGAATTAAATCACATGTTTTTTGCTTATTCATTAATCATGTTAAAGGTCATTTGATCATCATTCATCTTTTAATTAATTAAATGTGATTTTCACTTTATATGACTTATTGTTGATTAATTTATAATATGTGGATATCTATTAAAACAAAATGTATTTTTCAAAATAAATGAATGGTTACATATTTGATTCTAGTTATAAATACATAAGAGATGTATGTGATTAGCAAATGTATAGTATTTCCTTTTATTCATGTATTTTATGTAAGTGAGAATGTTAATGGGTATATAGTCTTGACATCCCAGAATACAAGGCTTTAGTTAGCAAGGGTCATTTGATCACCTCACTTCTTTGGTTTAATAATGGCACATACTTATTTGATTTCTTTGTATTTCAATATTAATTTGGATGAACTTTTTCATATACATAAATGATTCAATCAAATTAAATATCATGTTTTTGCATGATTTTCATTCTCCAAATGTAAATTTATGTATTTAAGAAAATGGTATATAGTCTGGACATCAGAATATGAGGCTTTAGCTAGCCTAAGGAGGTCATTTGATTACCCATTGGTTTAACAAAGTCACTTGGTTAGGTCTTTTATGGTACATGTGTGTATTTAATTAGAATGGTAATCCTTCCTTTTTAATTAAAATAGTGCATTTTCAATTAATTGATCATATCTCTTTTCTTATGTTCATGCATGTAAATTTATATGTTTGAAATATAATCTAACATCAGAATATGAGGCTTTAGCAAGGAACATCATCTTAGAGTCCTTATTGTGATTAGTCCATTATGGTGATAATTTTATCTTTTGAGATATGCATCTTTCCAATGTTGTATTAGATCATTTCAATAAATATTAAGATCTCTGGTGTATCTCAAACACATACTTTGGTGACTCCACCATTCTTCTCTCCATCTCTAGTAGCAACTATTGTCTCCAAACATATTTTATTTATATAACACTATTTTCTTCTTTGGCACTTAGCTTATTTCATCCTTAGTTTGATAGTAACATCCTTTAGTTTTAAGACCTCATTTGTAGGTCTTAAAACTATGTCCCCAATATTTAAAAAAATTTGAATTAACTAAAGAAGATTACTAAATATTTAGAACCTCTTTACCATTCTCTTGGTGAGGCAAGGTTCATCTCATAAATAAGAAAATAAAATCTTTGCAAAAAGATATATACTTTCAAAAGCACTTCTCAAATTAAACTTCTCATGACAAAAGATCTGAATTTAAAGATAACCAAACCTCATGCAGCAATATCGATGATTGTTGCATGGAGGTTCTTTTCAAAATTTAAATTAATTAATTTTAAAATACTTTTCCAAAAGAATATTTCAAAATAGTAATCTCCATTCAACACATAAGCTTGTTGAATGAAGATTTTATTTTCAAATAAGATCATGACATAAAATTGAAATTTCATTTAGAACATCCTACATATGTTGGAATTTCTCTTTCAAAAGCAACATCACATCCCATCTTTGAAAATCAAAAGAAAAATATAATTGATTTCCATTTAACATACCCAAAATTTGTTAAATGGAAGTCCCCTTTTCAAAATCAATAAAACTTACAACACATTTGAATTCCATTTGACATACCCAAATTTGTCAAATGAGAATTCCCTTTTTCAAAATCAAAAGTAAATTGGACTCCACTTAACATACCCACATTTCCTAAGTAGAGTTCCCTTTTAAAATCATAAATAAATCAACACACTTGAACTCCATTTGACATACCCAAATTTGTAAAATGAGAGTCCCACCTTTCAAAATTGAAAACAATTTGAACTTTATTTAACATACCACATTTGTTAGAAGTTCTCCTCTTTCAAAACAAAACAAAACAAACTCATCAAACACACTTGATCCCTACTTAACATACCAAATTTGTTAAAAGGGTCTCATTTTTTCAAATCAAAATACATCAAACACATTGTGCTTCACTTAGCATACCTAAATTTGCTAAGTAAGGATCCCATTTTCAAATTGAATTCAACAAATCAAATAAATGACACATCATCATGCAAACAAAAATGCTTTCAACAATTGTTTTCAAACTTGCACTTGAATCTCATTTAGCATACATAAATTTCCTAAGTGAAGATTCCAAAATCTAATTCAAAACAAAGTTAATTGACCCTCCATAAATGAGGGTCCCAAACATAAAATCAAATTAAAATGTGAGCCAATGGAAGCATCAATTAAGAGCCTCTCCAAAACATTTGAACCCCATTCAACATACCCAAATTTGTTGAATGTGGGTTCTAAATTTAAATCAAATTTAAAGTCTCTCCTCCAAAAAAAAATTTTAAAATCTTTCTAATATTTGAACCCCATTTAGCATACCTAAATTTGTTAAATGTGGGTTCCAATTCAACAATTAAATCAACTAAATAATTCAAGTCAACAACATTCAAGTGAAGTCGATATGGTTCTCTTTCCGGAGATTCTAGCCCTCACGACCATCGGTAGAAAGGAGGTGGAAGACACTTCTTCGGTTTGACCTACTTTGATTACAGTTTTTTTTTAACCAAAGGAGAAAGGCCATAAATTTCCTTCAAGAGCCAAGAATAAGATCAATAATTTTTGAGTATGTATTATCCATTCTAGATAAGTATGACTCAAATGATTTGATACCTAATTCCCAAAGAAGACAACTCTCAAAATGACAATCACAATCATAATCATAATCCATAAAATAGTAGTACCGATGGAATTGATGCCTTTAAGGATTCCAACTCAAGTAGAGGTACCCCTATTTTAAACTTTGGTGGTGTTACTATCGAAAAAGATTTAGAATCATCAAATCTAATAGAAGAAATTTTGGGCACCATAAAGAGTAGGTGACATCAATTCTACCTCTCTTTAAGAAGATATCACAAAAGCCAATGGTTGTAGTGGCAGGGTCCTACCACTTTGATCAACACCATAGCAAGAACAAACCAATCATTGGAAATAATCAAATTCTAAATCCTTCTTAAGATACACCTCACAATCCAAAATAAGGGCATCAAACTATTCTAAAGGTTAATCTTAAGGTCCTAAACTATCATGGAAGGTTGCCAACTAAGCTAAAATAATGAGTGCACCCTCACCTTCTCTAAGGAGATAGTTAACCTAATTCTTCCTTACTCAGTTAGTGGCAACCTCCTTAAGTCTTACTCAACATAGAATATCCTATGGAAAAGAAAGACAAGCTATCCCTCAGAGAACACAATATAAAACAAAGACTCAAAAAAAGGAGAGAACAAAAAATGAAACAATAAGAAAAGAAAGAAAAAAAAATGAAAAGAATGAATGAAAAATAGAAAGAAGAGAAAGAAAAGAACAAAGAGAAAAGTAAAGCACCAATAATACACATTGATTTGGAATCAAAGGATAAATCATGTATGAGGTGTAAATTCAAAAAAGGAGAGAAAAAAAAATATATAAATAGATTTTGAGTCTACTTTTGACAAGTCTTTGGAGTAGATAATAGTAAAATAAAAGTTCTAAAAGGATAATTCATGAAAGATATGAAGCTGTGTGGGTATCGAGCACATTGACTCCAATTCTACTATCTCATGATATTATTATAGGATTGTAAGTTAAGAGTTGTTACTAACCTCTAACCTAATATATATATATATATATATATATATATATATATATATATATATATATATATATATATATATTGAGATATCAAATTTCCACTTCATATCTTTTTCTTCAAGAAAGAGGATTCAGTTGTAGATAAACCTTCAAATGAAGTAATAAAATCATATTTTGCCTAGTCTACCTACTTTGCTTAAAGAATTTAGAAGACTTTCAAGTAGAGGATACACTCCCTGAAGTTGAGAAGAAAATTAGATCATCAACCAATGAGTTTTAAGAGATTAACCTTAGAACATAAAGGTAGTCCACCCACACTCCCAACATCCATATATGATAAGTTAGAAAGAAAATGCCAACGACTTAGTTAGGTTACTTTTGTAGTTTAAAGACTGCTTTACCTAAGACCATAATGAAGTGCCTAATACATCTTCAAAGGTAACAATCTACAAATTCAAAATTGAACCTATTGCTATTCCTACTTTGCAAACTTTTGATGCGAACATTTGCACCAAGAACAAGATCAAAGTCAACCTTATTGAAGAAGAAATATGCTATCATGATTACCCAATATTATTCAAAGGAAGGACATTCAAATCCACACATACATTGATTCTAAAGATTTCAATTAGGCATGTCTTGAAGATGAATCCACATTACCTATTTTAGATTTTATAGCAGACATAGCCTCTTTACATGTAGTTTCCTCATTCAAGGATGGGTTTAATGATGCTAGAGGATGAGTGGTCATTTGCACTTATAATTTCCATTGGAATTTACCACTATAAGGTCATGCCTTTCTCTGGTCACTAGGGTTAAAGAAAAAGGAAGACCATCTTTTCGAGTAGTTGTCTTGATTGGTTATGACACTACAGCTTGAAGTTGAATCCCCTAAAGTATACAATTAGAATGAATTTAGGGGAGTTTCTAAGGCTTGTAGTAAAGCATCATGGGATAACAAGAATTGATCTAAAAGAGATTAAAGTGACATTAGAGATATGCTCCAAGATTCTACTTAATAGGAGAAAGATTTTAATTAACATTGAAAATAGATGGTTTAAACTCTTTCAAAGTTAGTCTATCTCAAAACATTTTAAATTAGAATTCTACTTCCGATCGTTGAAAGGACTACCTTGGTGCTTCGAAGGATGGAAAGTAGTTTAAGCTACTATGATAGGGGAGCACCTGATGCTTCCAATCAACAAATACTATTTAAAGAAATACTATCCTTAAAATAATGTTTGAAAATAATTATCATCAATAAAATACTATCTTTCCATTCATCAAATCCTTCTTCATTAGAAGCATTATTTGCTTATCTGTGAATCTGCCATGATGTGTTTAGGATAGGTGTAAGATAACCCAAGTGGCATCCTATCCTTCATCAAAACAAACATGAACTACACATGATTCTCCGGTGCTATTAGGATAGGTGTAAGAGAACCCAAGAGGCATCCTATTTTGACTAGTACAACTAAGTTAGGTATAAGACAACCCAGGCAACATCCTTTTTTGGTGGAGTCACATTGCCCCTCTCGTACTATTTCATCCACTCTTCGATGTGTTTAGGGTAGGTGTAAGGAACCCAAGTGGCATCCTATCCTTCATCAACACAACACAAACACAAACTACACAATCACATGAACAAATACACATCTTTTGTCTCGCTACTTTGATGTGGGATAACACCCCACCCTCACTTATTTTTGCTCTGGTCGGATTGATGTGTTACCCTACTAGTGAATCACCCGTGGTCCCATTCAGAAGATGTAAGTCTACACTTTCATTCTAACTTTGCTTGCACACGAGCACCTTGATAGCATGGTAGGCCTTACTATGCGGTTGTTAAGCTACCCTCATGTTGGCTCCGTTTAAGAAGATGCAAGTCTGCTATGCCTTCTTCTTAAATTAGTCATCATGAACTGACTTGGTTGAGTATATCTTACAAACACACATGCACATCTTCTATCTTGGGCTACTTTGATCTAGGATAACGCTCCTACAACACTTACTCATTAGCTGCTCTAGGTCGGTCGGCGTCCACCAGTCGTCACCCTAATAGTCCTTTATTTAGGAGGATGTAAGTCTACTACGCTTTATTTCCTGACTTGGCTATTGCAAACGATGAGTGCCTTGTTAGCATGGTAGGCTTACGGTGTGATTGGTAAGCTACCTTCATGTTGGCTTCATTCAAGAGGATATAAGTCTACTATACACTTTCTTCTTGGACTAGCCATCGTGAACTGACTTGGTCGAGTAGTGGATTAGGGTAAGGCCCAAGTGACACCTTTCTTCTTGACTACTTCAAGTTTGGGTCTAGTCCTTCTTTATGACTCCCTACTTAGTAGTCGTCCTTAGGTTGGGTTCGACTTATTGTGCCAATAATGGGTCACCCTAATGGTTGTTCCTTGCTTCAGAAGATATAAGTTTGCTAGACTTTCTTTTTAAGTACAACCATAGCCCTAGGTCGAATAGCACTTGTCGAGCCGATGACAAACTATCCCGATAATGAGTTTCACTTTAGGGATATATAAGTCTACATGCCTTCTTCCTAGAATGATTATCACGCACTGACAGGTACCTTAGGTTGGCTGGTGTTCGCTATGCTTATAGCAACCCACCCAGTGGATACACCACTCATGGTAGATATAAGTCTGCTATGCTTTCTCCTTGAGTTAGCCACATACACCTACAAGCTTTCTTATTTGGTCCAAGATAACCTAGTGGCACCTCCCTGTGGGCACTTTATTTAGATCATGTGCTTTGTAACCTAATTTAGACACTACACAGGTTATTACTAGATTGGAGAATTCCCCTTTCCTAGTAACCACCTCTGTGGTTGGAGATTTAATTTTGTGGATGCATAGATTCTACCTTGGTGCAGTAAATCTAAGATAGGTCTAGGCCGACATAGTCCCTTCTCAGTGAGGTCCCTCGCACACCAACAGGGTCCACAATAATAAACAAATAAATGATATATATATATATATATATATATATATATATATATATATATATATAATATATATACCATTCCTAAGAAGGCATCCTATCTTTATGGTAGTGTCAGCAAAACTCCCTTTAGGAATTTCCTGACTAGTCATGAGTTGAGATAAGTCCTCCATGACATTCTCTCAATAGTCTCCCTTAGGATAGGTTCAATCTATTATTCCACCATTAGGTTACCCCGGTGATCATCTTGGCTTTGGAAGATGTAATTCTATGCATTCTTTCTAGCATGATTGTTGAACACTGATGGGTAGGTCGAGTTTGATTTATTGTGCATCTAATGGGTTACCCTAGTAGTTGTTCCTTACTTTGGAGATGTAAGTCTGCTACACTTTGTCCAACAAATCCATTGCACATCGAAAGGCACCCCTTAGGTTGGATAGTCCTACCCTTCGGCAGGTGGACTACCCCTTTGGATCGGTAAATGTAAGATAGGCCACGATCGACATAACCCCTTCTCATTGTGGTCCATCGCACACTGATGGGATCTATCAAATGAAATTAAAATAATGAAAACAAACCAAATAAAAATTAAACAAATCAATGAAATTAATCTTGACTACTTTTGAGTTGACATAAGTCCCTCAGTAGCATTCACTTAGTAGTCACCCCTAGGTCGAGTTTGATTTGTTGCGGATCCAAAAGATCATCCCAAGCGATTGATCCATGCTTTGGAAGATGTAAGTCTACTAAGCTTTCTTCCTAAGTACAACCTTTTCACACCAATAGGCAACCCCTTAGGTCGGATAGTCCTACCTTGTGGCTGGTAGACTATCCCTTTGGATTTGCAAATTTGAGATTGGTCAAGGCCGACATAGCTCCTTCTAAGTGGGTCCATTGCACACTAACAGGATCCATAATATCTAAATTTGAAACCAACCTTCCCAATGGAGTCAAATTAAAACATATCGAACAAACCAAACTTCTCCTTAGCGAGGCACAAATCAAATTAATCTCCCGGTAGCCATAAAATACCATCAAACTCTTATCCCAAGCGGATAGCTGAACCGCTTCCCGGTGGAAGGCTCACATTCCCAGTCCCTAACAGATTATAGATTCTTATCCTCAATGAATACACACCCAAATAAATCATATTACAGATGAGACTCAAATCCATATCCATAGTGGATAGCTTCAACTTACTTCCCTAGTGGAAGGTTCACATACTCAATCTGCCGCAGATTCCATTTGACTCTCTTATGCCCTTTGCATAAAGAGATTCTCTTTGCACTAAGATTGTGATTCTATCTACCTTTTAGGTTTATGTATACATCATTTTTGTTAGTGTTTGTAGTCTTTTGGATGTTGTTGATCGTCTCAATCAATGCTAATGTGTGCAGTGCGCCTTGTCAGTTACATCACACCGATTGGGGTCCTTTGTTGACCTCACTTTTGGAGTGAGTTCTCAACCTCCGCTTCTTAAAACATAGGAACCTTCTAGACACAAAGGTTTCCTTAGTCATAAGACACTTCTAGAGAGTAGGTGAACACTTAACCTAAGCATAGAGACTTAGAAGGGTTAATCATAGGATTAGGCCATGCCTTAGGGACTTAGGAAAATCACCTACCCTATAGCCTAAACCCAATCCATGTACACCTTATTTTCAATTCAAATCCAAATATCCAACCAAACTTCTAACTCAATTTCAAATCCAAATCCAAATCCAAGTCCAAACTCAATTCCAAATGATTGAAAAAGATCAAATCCAAACTTAAAATCCTTCCCAAGCCCTTTAATCAACCTTCATGAACTTAGCCAAATTTCTATCCAATTCAATCGAACTCAATTGATTTTCTTATAAATCAATTGTACCTTCAATTATCTTCTCAAATATAAATGAAATATAAATTCAAATAGCAAAAAAATCCAAAATCAAATCAAAACCCAATTTAAACCCTTTAAGCCATTTCTTTGAACTTGGCCAAAACCCATCTAAATAAAGCCAAAATCAATGGATTTTCTCTTGAATCAATCATTCCTTCAACCATCTATCCAAATATAAATGAAACCTACAATCATCGTCAAACCATATCAACCCAAGTCAAACCCAACCTAGCTTATTTGACATGAAATATTCAAATGAACCAAAGGTCATTTGAATCCAAACCAATTGCAATTAAATCCATATATCAATCTTAAATCTATATATAAACTCAACTAAATCAAACTCAACCAAAGTAAAGCCAACTAAATCTAATTGGTTCACTTAACCTAAAGTGGCCAATTTGACCTACATGAACCAAAATCCAATTCAATCCAAATCAAACTGAATTAAGCAAAACAAAGTTTATGTCATGATTGTTGATCACCCTAGGATGATCAATTGATATAAATTAGGTCAAACCAAGTCAACCTAGCCTATTGACCAAGTCAACCCTGTAGCCTATATGAACCCAAACTAGCCAAATTGCAACCTAAATAAAATCCATTGAAATTAATGATTCAAATCAACCCAAAATCAATATTTAAACATGAATTGACCTTCAATTGAGCCAAATCTTAGCCCAATTGGCTCTCTTGACCCAAGCTAACTCAAATTGACATAAAGGGTCAAATTAGACTAAACTCAAATTAAATTTAAATTAAATCAAACCAAAGCATACAATCCTCTCCAAATAGTCATATAAACTTGACCTAGTCCTTGATTTGACCCAATTTGACAAATTGGTCAACTAACCATTTTTATTTTGACCCTAGGTAGCCAAACCTAACCAAATGAACTCCAAATGACATGAATTTGGTCCAACTCATGACTCAAATCTGCCCAAATCAAATTCAATATCAAATGACCACTCTACCCTTGGTCTAAGGGTATCACATAAGACAAAACACCCATGTAAATGGTCATTTCTCTTCCTTGGCCACTTAGCACTCATCCATTGGTCCACCTAGGCTCCAAGGACACTATCCAACCTGACCTAAGAGATGGTTGGGTCAGCCATGACTTATGGGAGGTGAAATCACCTCACCTCCCCCATTGGAACACTTGGCATGAAGGACCTCCACTTTCATTTGCTAGGACACCCACTTGTCCTTCATAACAGCCACCTCCCATGCCTTGGGCAACCAAATTAAGCCACCTAAGGAGAATCCCAACCACCCTAAGCAAGGGACACCAACTTGGAGCCAAAAATCACCATGAATGAGGTGATTTTCGACCATTACAAGGAGACAAAAAATAGAGAGGCAAAAATTCTTCCACACATGCTCATTTCACTCTCTTAGAGCTCTTAAATTAACCAGAAACCATTCCTACTTGGTTTTGAGCAAAAACCATCAAAATCAAGTGGATTCTAGTGAAGAAGTGGTGTCCATTGGTGGATACATTATTAAGTGAAAGAGCCCAACCCATTCTAAGCTTCTTCTTCGAGAACACTAGGATCATCATCACTACCGAAAATCATCCTTGTTGAGATAATTTTCAAAAACCATAGTCAGCCTTAGGTTCTTTTATTTGTGATGGTTTTCTGATTGATTTTAGGAATTTTCTTTAGATAACCCTTGCATTTTTTTATTTTACATCATACCCATGCATTTGGAGTGATTTTTGATGAGATCGCTGAAAAATTGAGCATAAAATGAAGTTTTTCATTCAATGTTTTCACAAGAATCATAAAAATCCCATCAAGAATAGTGTTTTGTCCGCCTCTTCTACCAGATTGCTTGCTAGCCATTTGATCTCCCGTTCGGGAGGCGATGGCTGATCATCTTGGTCGATAGCTCGATCGTGATCATGTGGCTCATATAACATGGATCACATGCATCTATCGGACCGTCGATGTGTCGGATGGTGATCTAATCATGCATCCTTGTCCATATTCATCTCTACCACGGCTAGCGGTGCATGGCCACATAGCACCCGTGTGGTCAGTACACTAAAAGCACGAGTAGTTTAAGTAAGAAATTAGGGATTTTCTACTTTTTAAAAATTAATTAAAAACACCCAAAACTTTAAAAGTTCATAGAAAATAAAATACTTAACTAAAAATTAAAAAAAAGCTCGTTGGATTAGTCTTTCTGAGAGGAATCTAATGAATCCAAAAGCTCTAAATTTTATTGAATATTATGAGCTTAATTTAAGCTTTAGGGAAAATCAAATTTCATTAATTAAACTAAAATGACACATTAGATTGATTTGAAATTCTCAGAGAGAATAATTGAGCTTAAAATCTTCCTACCATAAAAATTTCAAGTAAAAAAGATTCTGGGTTGGGAGATATTACATTTAGAAGTTCAAATAATTAAAATAAATTAATGAACTTTATAAAAATCATGAAAAGTCATTTAAATCAGCTGAAACTTTGGAAAATTATAACAAATCATAAAAATGCTAGTATATATTTGTTTTGAAGGTATTTAAGAGGAGATTCAATTAAAATAGATCCCAATTAATTTTGAGCAGTAATTAAGGCTTAATTTGAGTTTAATTAAAATTTAATTAGCTTAATTACTCTCTAATTAAATAATTAGTTAATCCCAAACATTTTTTGGTTGATTAATGGGATGACCTCTGCATCCGATAATTTTCTTAGGATTTATTGCTTGGTTAATTAGGGAAATTGGTTATCTTAACCTTAATTACTTTTTTAATTAATTAGGCAATTAATTAATATTCTAAATAGTAAGAAAATCATTAGTTAAGCTTGCTACTCATTGTGAAATAGTGAATGGGCATGAGGAATGAGAACTCTTTCCCAATCTTTTCCCTAAGTCCATTTACTTGAATGGAAATTAATTAATTTGGGATTAATTGATGGTTTAATTCATTAATTAAATTGCTTAATTAATCAATTTGAAACTATTATCACATGGAATCCTAATTAATCAATTCATTAGATCTTTAGGTGTTCAATATCCTAATGACATTTAAGGAAATTATGGTTAACCCACATGTGTGGGAAAACCATGAAAGTACTTAATTAAGTATCTTAACATAATTAATCACTAATAATAAGCCAATTGCATTAGGCCTCTTTCATTTTTTAGGTTCATTTCTGATTTAATTTCCAATGTATGTACATATCATGTTGGATCATAATTACTTGGTTAATTAAATTAAGGCAACATAGGTAAGGGTTAATCAATTAATGGATTTAATGCATAGTACAACCTAATTAATCCATAAAATCAACTTAATTACTTTTCATTAAACAAAGTTAAATCACAAACATGGGAATGGGTTAGGATTAGTAAACTTTCCCTCATTTCTTCAAACCAAATTGAAAGTGATAATTAAAAAGCCTTGGTTTTCTTTAAATGCTTTTATTTGATTTGATTGTCCTTAGTTAATTTAATTGAATGAAATCACATGTTTATGCTCATTCATTCCTTTCTAATCATGTTAAATGTTGTATGTCATTTGAAATCATACATTCATCTTTTCAAAATTCATTAAGTCAAATGGTTTTCCTTTATGTCAAGCTTGCGTGAGTTGATTTAATTTATAATATGTATGACTATTATCACTATTAAATCCAAACATATTTTTCAAAGCTTATAAATGAATGGTTACATATGTTATGATTGTTAGTTATAAATACATAGGAGATGCATTTGATTATAGCTTAAATGTATAAAGTGAAGCTCGTTTCCTTTTATTCATGTATTGATTTATGTAAGTGAGATTGTTAATGGGTATATAGTCTAGGACATCCCAAAAATATGATGCTTTAGTTAGCCCCAAGGAGGTCATATGATTGGCACGTACTCCATTTGATTTCATTCTCACATATCTCAATACTAGAATTGGATGACACTTTAATTCATATAACTAAGTGATTCAATCAAATTAGATATCACTTTTTTTGCATGATTTTCATTCTCCAAATTATGAATACATGGGTATGTATCTAAGAAAAGTGATATATAGTCTGGATATCCCAGGAATACGAGGCTTTAGCTAGCCCTAAGGAGGTCATTTGATTACCTCACTTCCCAAGTTTAACAAAGGCTACTTACTTATGTCTTTTATACATACATGTATTTAATTAGAGAATGGTAATCCTTCCTTTTTATTAAAAAATAGATGCATTTGCAATTGTTCAAGTGAATGAATTAATGATCATTTGATTTGGAGCTCTCTTTCTTATGTTCATGCATGTAAATTTACATATGGTTTGAATGTAATGGTATATAGTCGGACATCCCAAAATATGAGGCTTTAGACCCAAGGAGGTCATTTGATTACCTCACTTCCTTGGTTGATAATGACATGTACTATTTAATTTCATCCCTATGTATTTTTTGCATAAGAATTTAGATAGAGCCTTAAATTAATATGATAAAATAATTCATCAGGGGAAATATAAAGCTTCAAATGTACATACTCACATCCATCATTCAAGTGTCCTAAAACATATTCTATGTAGGTATACTTAAGACTTAATCATATGCATGTTACATGTGATGGAAAGGAATGATTTAGCATGTGTCATGTGATAGTATTTCAATTAAATTAATCCTAAGAAGCCTTTCATATTAAATAGAATTATTTAAAGAGAACCTAAACTTAGGATTATTCTAAAATGTGTAATAAGCCATTCACTAAAGAGAACTAAATCAAATTAACATGCTTTAGAAAGTAGTTTAAGGTAGGCATGAAAAAGGCCAACATCTTTTCTTCTCTTTACAACACTTAGTTGCTAAGTGTAGGTCATATGTAACAAAAGAGAACACAAATTAAAACTTTCAAATCAATTAAAGCATTTGAAGTGAAACCACCCTTTAAGTTGAATCTTTCTACACTTAGAAAATCTTTACTCTAAAGCCTAGTTAGGACATACCACAAACCTTAATACACACATTAGATTAAGTCACAACTTCCTTATGTTTAGATGATGCATGGTGTGATGTATGTTTTTTTATGATGTACTATTTTAGATTGGATGTTAGAGTGTATGTTTCATAGGCTAGATGGTAGGCTGTGATTAGCCTAATCATATTTTCTATAATAGATTATTTTAGGGGGCTACTTAAAAATAAATATAAATGCTCTCTTTGTAGGTTGCTTAAGCCCTTAAGCATAATCCAAGTTAGGACTGATGGGCTTGGTTACTCATGTGTAGGGTGCTAAGTCCAAATTATAAATATAATTGCTTGGGTTGTATGTGTGTTTAGCTAACACTTATCTTGCAGGTGTAGTTAGATTTACTTTTCTTATTTTAATGTACTTTTGCATTAGAAATTAGGATTAGTGCTATGGGGGATAAGGATGAGCATTGGCTAGAAGGCTTTATCTGGAGGCCATGTGATGCCTTTGAAGTGGAGCAAACCAAATCAAAGAAAGAGGAAGATACATGAATACATGAAGACTTGAAGACTCCCCATAGCATTTATCTTTTGTAAATTGAAAATTATTCTTCTATGTATCAGTTGTATAAGGGTAGAGATCAACTACCCATTTTTCTTTTTTGGATTGTACGGTGGCACCCTATCACACTGGCCTGTTATTATTTTGTATTAGAAATAAAAATTGTTTGATGTTGTGTTTAAAGTACACAATTAGGATGGCATGCTTTTCTTAGTTTCTTTATATGTTTGATGTTTGAATGTGTGGCCTTGAATGCGATTAGGCTCTTAGGAAAAAATTAACTTTTATACCCAACTATAACTCATAACTAAAGTTTTAAACAATTCATAACCTTACATTAAGCCTAGGACATAAATTAAGATAATTAAAATATTTAGCAACCCTTAGATGAATGTTGAATGTCCAACAACATGCACATCATATTATTTTACTCTTAAAAATAAGGGATTTCCATCCTTGCACAATAGAGGAATGCTTGACCTGTGAGCGCATCCTTTGTGTTGGAAAAAAACCCCTTTCTTGCTAATTTAGTCAACAACCTTATTTCATCATGCATGTTGGCATCAAATACCCAAAGCATCAAAATGAAGTAGGCATTAAATAAAATTTGTATTATTGATTACAAGTCTAGCTTTCTAATGAAATATCAACTTTACCAAAATTGATCTTCTTCAATTTCAAAATTATAAAGCCAATTATAGAATAGGTTGAAATGCTTACTAAGTTTCCTAGTATCAAAGCATTCCACTTGTTTTCTTTGGCTTGATGTGTCTTCTCACCGAGTTTTGACGATTTTCAATACAACTAATCCTCATTTCTAGCCTTAAAATCTTTGGAGACTTTAATTGCTACTTTTCAGAGTATTCTTAAAATTACATCCCTTCATATTAATATGGATTGTTGCCTCCTAAACTTAATGAACACCTAATATAAATCTTTTTACTTTTTTGTAAAAGTAGGGGAAAGTCTTTGGTATTCAAAGACCCATCGTACTTAGAAGTCCTTATTAGGTGATTAGGTCCTTTATAGGGTGATAATTTATCTTAGATAATGCATCTTTAATGTCAGATCATTTGAATAAGTATCCCATGAAGTCTATATGGTCCCCTCTCAAAATATAATACACCAGTTTTCTAAGACACAAATCATAGATAAAATTGAGCCCAAATAAAATCCTAGATAACTAGAATCATCTCTCTTGTAAAGACACAATTCAATATCTAGATCTATTATTTTATTCTTCATTTCTCTAGTTCCCATCAAAACCACCTGGCCTCTCAGTAGCAGATCCACCATTATATCTAATCTCTCCCTCCGCCACCACCATGATTGTAACCTCTGTCGCTCTTCCCACTTTCATAACCACCATTGCTTTGACCACCACCTCCATATCTAGCAATACCTCTATATCATCCACCACCACTATGATATCCACCGCCTTCGCCTTCTCTTCCACTGCTAGATCTAGATTGAGCCTGGTTGACAGTGATGCTCTTGCCATCAAGGTTATACCCATTCTTAGGGTATAGGTTTGGGTTTATGTTTATTAGGTTTTAGGGTTTAGGATTATTTTGTAATTTTTTAGTTACTTTAGGTTTAGGTTTAGGGTTTGGGATTTTAGGTTTTGTGCTTTTAGGGTTTAGGGTTTATGGTTGGGGTTTAAGGTTTAAGGTTTAGGGTTTAGTGTTTAGGCTTTAAGGTTTAGGATTAGTTTAGGGTTTAGGGTTTAGGGTTTAGGGTTTATGGTTTTAAGGTTTATTATTTAGTGTTTAGAGTTTAGGGTTTAGGGTTTGGGTTTAGGGATTAAGGTTTAAGGTTTAGGCTTTTAGGGTTTAGGGTCATTTAGGATTTAGGGTTTTGGGTTTAGTATTTTATGGGGGGATGTTGTAATTATATTACCATATAAGGAAAAGATACAATGTCCTTAAAAGGCGTAAAGCTCTAAATTCTAGTGCTTGAGATATAAAACCTAAAAAGCTAAACCCCATGAGTACATTAGAAATAGAAAAGAAAATTTAAAAAGTAAATACAACAGTTGAAAAGCATAAGAGAAATAGACACAGAGTAAGACTAAAATAAATCTTGAAAATAGTAACAGTTGATCCAGCAGTAGTTCATGATTCCTTCGAGAAAGTAAGATAAGCAAGATCCACAACAACATCACTTAGGTTAACTGAGTAACTACCATTCCCTCTATAAAGTTCCAACATGTAAAAGAAATCTGGAAAAGACTACAGAGGCATAGCTAAAAAGGATAAGGATAAAGAGTGGAAAAGGAGAGAGAGAGCTGAGAATGAGAAGGCTCAGGTTCAATTAGGATCATCCCAAGGGGCAACAATACATTTGACCATCCAAACTTCATAAAGAATGGTTACAATCATATGTAATGCTTCCAACCAGTGAGAAGAGGTGAGTAACATCAAATCCATCATAGCCAGCATACTTGATATAAGAAAACCACCAAGGCCAGCAGTCCGTAGAGTTCTAGATCCTGCACCATTAAACAAAGAGCAATTGGCCAGCAACCAGCTAGCAGCCAAACCATAAAATGAAAACCATAATATACTAATAATAATAATTAAGAGAGAGGCTAAAATAAATTCAGAACACTAATAACAACCATTATGCAAATACTCATCCAAGCTCCAAACTAGGGAAAACTAGAACCAACCATCAGTAAGCACCAGACCCATGCTAATTAACAGAGAAACAACCAACAAAACTAAGATAGGAGCCCTCAAGCAAAAGTCCCAAAAAGTAGCAGTCACCAAGCCAAACTAGGGTGAGCAAACATAAATGACTAAACAGGTTAGAAATGAAACCATCAACTGAAGGAAACATAAGATGCAGCTAGTGCAAATCACCAAGACAAAATAGCACACAAAAGGGGCCAAAGGCACCAACCACCATAAATAAAATTCCAATCTAAAGGATCAAAAAAATGTTTTTACCACACAACAAAATTCACCAGCAAATTGTCCAAGAAGGAAAAGACCAACAAGGAAAAAATCAACCAACCAAGATTCCAAAGATAACTAAAGTCATCCAACCAACTAGCTAAGTAAAACAACCATATGTCAACCATGAGAACAACCCATCATTAGTAACCAAGGAAGCATCCCAGAAAGAAAAGTAGAAAACCAACAAAGCACCACACAATAGAGGCCCAAAAGAAGCACAACCACCATAGAAAGGCAATAGCAGAATAGACAAAAAAGAAACTTCCCGAATAAAGACTAACCCAATAGGAAGCATAATGATAACATAAAACCTGCTATAAATAATGCACCCAATAGAGGCTAATCCTAGGAGAATAACCAAACACAAAATCAAGGAAAAATAAGGATCCAACAACAAAGAATAAGGAACTAGGAGGCAACCCCCAAAAAAGTAGCCATGAAACTCTCCAAAAGATGGCCCAAAAAGGCAACAACCAACAATAGTTCCCACTAGGAAGGCCACCCATTCAACCATAAAAAAATGAAAAAAAAAAAGTAATTTGAGTTCAAGAGGAGAACCAACAAACCAACCAGTGCAAAAAATAGAATAAAGCTAGAGTAGAAACCATCTCATTCACCAGCAACTAGAGTAACAAGGAAGATAAGACAATAATCACCAGGATGAGAAAACCAAGCCAACCCAAGCAAGAAAGATAAGAACCACCAAGCCAATCAATAAGTAAGAGGTCAAAAACATAACCCAGCTCAGGCCAAAAAGTGAAAATGAGTTTAGGGTTTTTGGTTTATAGTTTATGGTTTAGGGTATATGGTTTAGGGTTAGGGTTTAGGGTTTAAGGTTTAGACATTAGTGCTTAGGCTTTAGGGTTTAGGATTCTGAGGGTTTAGGGTTTAGGGTTTAGTTTTGTAGGGTTTAGTGTTTAGGATTTAGGGTTGTAGAGGGGTTTAGGGTATAGGGTTTAGGGTCTAGGGTTTATGGTTTTAGGGTTTATGGTTTGGGGTTTAGGGTTTAGGTTTAGACTTATGGTTTATGGTTTAGGTTTAGGAGGTTTTAAGTTTAGGTTAGGTTTTAGGTTTAGAGTTTAGGGTTTAGAGTTTAGCATTTAGGGTTTTAGGGTTTAGGGTTTAGGGTTTAGGGTTGAGGGATTAGGATTTAGGGATTTAGGGTTTATGGTTAGGGAATTTTATTTTTATTTTTATTTTTTATTTTTATTCTTAAATTAAGTAAACTTGTAGGTTTAGGTTTATTTAAATTATTTAGTTTATTTTTTATTTATTTTAATTTATTTTATTTTTTTTATTTAGGTTTAGTTTTATTTTTATTTAGTTTTGTATGTTTATTTTAGTTCTTTTTTATTTTCATTTTGGTTTTTTATTGTAGTTTATTTTTTTAGGTTTAAATTTAGGTTTAGGTTGATTTTATTGTTTAGTATTATTTTTTTATATCTTTAGGTTTAAGTTTTATTTTTTTAAAATTTAGGTTTAAGTTTTAATTTTATTTTTTTAGGTTTTTATTTTATGTTTATTTTTGAGGTTTTATCTTTTAGTTTCGATTAGGTTTATTTTTAGTTTATTTTATTTTATTTAGTTTAGGTTTAGGTTTAAGTTTTATTTATTTTAGTTTAGGTTTTTGATTATTTAACTTTATTTTAGGTTTAGGTTTTGTTCTTTAGTTTAGTGTTTAGGTTTTTTTTTTTAATTTATTTTTAGGTTTATTTTTTAGGTTTAGGTTTTTATTTAGTTTTTATTTTATTTTATTTTATTTTTATTTTTGATTTAGTTTTATTTTATTTAAGTTTTTTATTTTTTAGTTTAGTTTAGGTTTTCATTTATTTTATTTTATTTTAGTCTTTATTTTATTTTTTTTTAGGTTAGGTTTAGGTTTAGGTTTTAGTTTTAGTTTTAATTTATATATTTATATTTTATTTTGGTTTAGGTTTTATTTATTGCATTTTAGGTTTTATTTTGGCTTAAGTTTAGGTTTTTTTTTTTTAGGGTCTAGGGTTAGTTTAGGGTTTAAGGTTTAGTTGGGGTTTAGGGTTTAGGGTTTAGGGTTTAGGGTTTAGGGTTTAAGATGTAGGATTTAGGGTTCAGGGTTTAAGGTTCATGGTTTTAGGGTTTAGGGTTTAGGGTTTAGGGTTTAGGTTTTTTATGGATTAGGGTTTAGGTTTTTGGTTTAGGGTTTACATTTTAGTTTAGGGTTTGTAGTTTTTTTTTAACAGAGAACAAATTCAACAACATTTCTATTTTTTTTTTTTGATTTCATCAATTAACAAAAAGTTTTCTAAGACCTAACGATGTAGATAAAATGAGCATGCATAAAAGAAAAAGATAGGTTTATGGTTTAGGTTTATGGTTTAGTTCTGGGTTTAAATTCTAAGTCTAATAGGTTTAGGTTATTTATTATTTATTAATTTAAATTTTTATTTACATTTATTTTTAAATTGTATTTAGATTAGTTTACTTATTTTCATTTAGGTTTTCTATTTTAGTTTATTTTTAGTTTTAAGTTTAGATTTAGGTTTATTTTTTAGTTGAGTTTTTTTTCATTTTATTTTTTATGTTTAGGTTTTATTTATTATTTTAAGGTTTAGGTTTAGGATTTTATTTAATTTTTTTAGGTTTAGGTTTTAGGTTTTATTTTAGGTTTTATTTTTTAGTTTATGTTTAGGTTTATTTTTAGTTTATTTTATTTTATTTAGTTTAGGTTTAGGTTTAAGTTTAGTTTCTTTTAGGTTTATTTTATTTTTTAATTTTATTTTTAATTTTGGTTTAGATTTTTTTTGTTTAGTGTTTAGATTTTATTTTTTTTATTTTTATTTTTTAGGTTAATTTTAGATTTGGTTTTTTTTTTTATTTTATTTTATTTTTTTAGTTTAATTTTAATTTACATTTATTTTTTATTTTATTTAAATTTTTTTTATTTTAGGTTTATATTAATTTTAATTTTGTTTAGGTTTTATTTATTTTATTTTTTGATTATTTTTATTTTTTTATTTTATTTTTAGGTTTATGTTATGTTTAGGTTTTATTTAGGTTTTATTTTATTTTTTTTATTTTATTTAGGTTTAGTTTTTTTTTTATTTTTTTTATTATATTTTATTTAGTTTAGGTTTAGCTTTTATTTATTTTTTAGGTTTTAGGTTTAGAATTTAGGGTTTAGGTTTTATTTATTTTAGGGTTTATTTTAGGTTTATTTTCTTTATTTAGGGTTTAGGGTTAGTTTAGAATTAGGATTAAGTTTAATTTTTTAGTCTTAGTTTAGGATTTTTGTTAGATTTATTTATTATTTTATTTAGCTTTATTTAGTTTAGGGTTTAGGGTTAGGGTTATTTATTTTATTTGGGTTTATGGTTTAGGGTTTATTTAGGATTTTTTTGTGTTTAGGGTTTAGGATTTTTTTAGTTTTTAGTTTTAGTTTTATTTAGTTTATTTTATATTTTATTGAGGTTTATTTTTCTATTTTATTTATTTAGTTTATTAATTTTATGTTTATTTATTTAGTTTTGGTTTTTATTTTAGTTAATTTTTTAGGCTTAGGTTTAGGTTTATGTTTATTTTACTTTAGTTTTATTTTTATTTTCTCTTTTAGGTTTAGGTTTTATTTTTTATTATTAGGTTTAGGTTTAGGTTTTTATTTTATTATTTTAGGTTTAGGTATTAGGTTTTTAATTTAGTTTTATTTTTAGGTTTTCTATTTTAGTTTAGGTTTAGTTTTAAGTTTAGATTTAGGTTTATTTTTAGAGTTTTTTTTTCATTTTTTTATGTTTAGGTTTATTTTTAGGTTTAGGTTTAGGATTTTATTTAATTTTTTAGGTTTAGGTTTAGGTTTTATTTTAGGTTTTATTTTTAGTTTATGTTTAGGTTTATTTTTAGTTTATTTTATTTTATTTAGTTTAGGTTTAGGTTTAATTTTAGTTTCTTTTAGGTTTAAGTTTGGTTTTATTTATTTTAGTTTAGTTTTAGGTTTATTTTATTTTTTAATTTTAATTTTAATTTTGATTTAGGTTTTTTTAGTTTAGTGTTTAGGTTTTATTTTTTATTTATTTTTAGATTTTCTTTTTAGGTTAATTTTTTAGGTTTAGGTCATTATTTAGTTTTTATTTTATTTTATTTTAAGTTTAATTTTTAATTTCACATTTATTTTTTATTTTATTTAAATTTTTTATTCTTAGGTTTATATTAATTTTTAATTTTGTTTAGGTTTTTATTTATTTTATTTTTGATTATTTTATTTTTTTATTTTATTTTATTTTTAGGTTTATGTGCATGTTTAGGTTTTCATTTAGATTTTTATGAACTTTTTATTTTATATTTTGTTTAGGTTTAGTTTATTTATTTATTTTATTTATATGTTTTATTTAGTTTAGGTTTAGATTTTAGGTTTTAGGTTTTTAAGGTTTAGAATTTAGGGTTTAGGGTTTAGGGTTTAGGCTTTAGGGTTTATGGTTTTAGGGTTTATGATTTTACTGTTTAGGGTTTAGGTTTAGGGTTTAGGGTGGGATTAGGTTTAGTTTTTTTTTGGGTTTCTGATTTTAGTGTTAGGGTTTAGGGTTCAGGGTTTAGGCTTTAGGCTTTAGGGTTTAAAGTTTAGGGTTTAGGGTTAGGGTTAGGGTTTAGGGTTGTAGGTTTTGGGTTTATGGTTTAGGGTTTAGGGTTTAGGGTTTAGGATTTTATGTTTAGGGTTTAGGATTTTTTTTACAAAAACATTAAGTAAACTGATAGGTTTCGGTTTATTTAGTTTATTTTATATTTTTATTGAGGTTTATTTTCTATTTTATTAAGTTTAGTTTATTAATTTTATGTTTATTTGGTTGAGTTTAGGTTTATTTATTTTAGTTAATTTTTTAGGCTTAGGTTTAGGTTTATGTTTATTTTTTTACTTTAGTTTTATTTTTATTTTCTCTTTTAGGTTTAGGTTTTATTTTTTATTATTAGGTTTAGGTTTAGGTTTTTATTTTATTATTTTCGGTTTTTAATTTAGTTTTATTTTTAGGTTTTATTTTTTAGTTTAGGTTTAGGTTTACTTTTAGTTTATTTTCTTTTATTTAGTTTAGGGTTTTAGGTTTAGTTTCTTTTAGTTTAGTTTTAGGTTTATTTGTTATATTTTTATTTTAGGTTTAGATTTATTTTAGTGTAGGGTTTAGGTTTTATTTTTTATTTATTTTTAAGTTTTATATTTAGGTTTATTTTTTAGGTTTAGGTTTTTATTTAATTTTTATTTCATTTTATTTTGGGTTTATTTTATTCTTATTTTACATTTAGATTTTATTATATTTAGGTTTTTTTATTTTTTAATTTATTTTAGGTTCTTATTTATTATTTTTAGTTTTGGTTTTATTTTTAGTTTATCTTCTTTTATGGTTTAGGTTTAAGTTTATGTTTTAGTTTATGTTTTTAATTTGTTTATTTATTTATTTTATTTTGGTTTAGGTTTTTCTATTAAATTTATTTTAAGGTTTTATTTAGTTTAGGTTTAGGTTTTTAGGTTTTTAGCTTTTTAGGGTTTAGGGTTTAGAGTTTAGGGTTAGTTTAAGGTTTATGTTTTAGGGTTTAGGGTTTGGAGTTTTGGGTTTTGTGTTTAGGGTTTGTTTCTTTTTTGGGTTTAGGCTTAGGGTTTAGGGTTTAAGGCTTATGGTTTATGGTCTTGCTTTTAGGGTTTAGGATTTAAGGTTTTAGGGTTTAGGGTTTATGGTTTTTAGGGTTTAGGGTTTAGGGTTATGGGTTTAGGTTTTAGGTTTAGCGTTCAATTTTTAGTTTAGGCTTTAGGGTTTTGTAATTTTGTTTTAACAGAGAATAAATTTAGATTCAACATTTCTTCAGTTTGATTTCATCAACCAAGTAACACACCTAGTTTTCTAAGACACAAGTGATGACATAGATTAGAATGAGCAGGCATAGAGAAAATAAAAAAACCTAGATAACTAGAACTGTCTCTACTGTAAAGGCATAGTTCCATAAGTAGCAGATCGGATGGGCTATTCTTCAGTTTCTCCTGTTCCCATCAGAACTACCCCAGCCTCTTGAGTAGCAGGATCCACCATCATATCCTTGATCTCTCCCTCTTCCCTCACTACAGATGTAACCTCCGTCGCTCTTCCTGCCTCCATAACCACCACTATTCTGACCACCTCCTCCATATCCACCGGTACCTCCAAATCCCCCACCAGCACTACGATAACCACTACCTCCACTTTTGCCTCCACTGCCAGATCTAGACTAAGCTTAGTTGACAGTGATGTTCCTGCCCTCAAGGTTCTACCCACTTTTAGGGTTCAGGTTTAGGTTTAGGTTTAGGTTTAGATTTAGGTTTATTAGGTTTTATGGTTTAGGTTTATTTTTTTATATTATTTAGCTAGTTTAGGTTTTGCTTTAGGCCTTGAGGTTTAGGGTTTAGGGTTTAGGGTTTAGGGTTTAGTGTTTAGTATTTTAGGTTTTAGGGTTTAGCATTAGGGTTTAAGGTTTAGGGTTTAGGGTTTTTATGGTTTATGGTTTATGGTTTAGGGTTTAGGGTTTAGGGTTTAAGATTCATGGTTTATCGTTTATGTTTTTTTTTTAAAAAAAATTAAGTAAACTGGTCGGTTTATGTTTATTTAGTTTATTTACTTAATTTTTTATTTATTTTCGTTTATTTTATTATTTTTATTTTTTATTTAGGTTTATTTTGTATTTTTATTTAGTTAGGTTATTTATTTTTGATTTATTTATTTGATTTTAAGTATTTTGTTTTAGTTTATTTTTTTAGGTTTATTTTTAGGTTTAGGTTTAAGTTTATTTTTTTAGTTCATTTTATTTTTATTTTATTTTTTATTTTTAGGTGTAGGTTTGGGTTTTTATATTATTTTTTTAGGTTTAGGTTTTCGTTTTATTTTGAGGTTTTATTTTTTAGTTTTTGTTTAGGTTTATTTTTAGTTTATTTTATTTAATTTGATTTGGGTTTAGGTTTTGTTTAAATTAGGTTTAGGTTTACAATTTATTTATTTTAGTTTATTTAATCAGTTTTATTTGTGATTTTAATTTCTGTTTATTTTATCTATTAAGCCTAGTTTTATTCAGGTTGCCTAGGTTTTATTTTTATCTTTAGCCCATCTTTTAGGTCTTCAGGGCCTAGGTTTATCTATCTGACGATTTTATCTTTAGCCTCGATCTTTGATCTTACACTCCAGTTCATTCTTTCATTTTAAGATCTTTCCATGTGGCCTCTTATCTCTTTAGCCCTAGTCGACTTTACGAGATTCTCTTTAGCTCCATCTTTATCCTTTTATTTATTTTGTTTAGTTTTATTTTTATTTTATTTTATTTTTTGGTTTAGGTTTAAGTTTAGGTTGAGGTTTTAGTTTAGGTTTTTATTGTATTTAATTTTACTTATTTTATTTAGGTTTAGGTTTTTTTATTTATTTTTTTTAGGTTTTATTTAGTTTAGGTTTAGGTTTTTAGGGTTTAGGGTTTAGGGTTTAGGGTTTAGGGTTTAGGGTTTGGGGTTTATGTTTTTTTTTAAAAAAAGGAAAAATTTTATTTCCATAAGGAAAAGGATTAGAAAGTCCTTAAAAAGGGATAAATCTCCCAAACTAATGCTCAAAACACAAGAGATAAATCCTATCAAGAGGAAAAGAAAAACAAAGGAAAAGAGAGAAAACTCGTAACACTAAAACCCTCTGAGTAGATCACAAACCACTGTAAGAACCAAGATCTGAAAAAAAACTACAAGAAACAAAGATAATCTAAGAGAAAAGATGAAAAATTTGTAAGAACATAGAAGGAAAAAGATATAAAATCCATGGACAAGGATGAGGCTCAATCACATCAACTAAAGGAACAACAAAATTTGTGAGCATCAAACTACAAAGAAGGGTTCTGATCACAAATAATTAGGGCAAAGAAAATGAAGAAAACATCCCGACCATCACGACCAAACTCACCGACTAAGGGACTAACCCATAACCAACCAACAAACTTCTAATACAACAAATTTCAAACCACTAACACAAAGAAATAGTAGGAGCAGCAACAACCCAATAGAAAAAATAGCCACCAGTAACTAGCCACAATAAGGGTAAAACAACAACTAGAATAAGTAGTCCACCAATGCAGCCACCAGCCAAAAGGACCACAATAGCCACCATCCAAACCAAGCGACAGCAAGCCACCAAAGCGGAAGGGAAGAAAAGCCACAAAGGACCAACCAAACCAAACTATAGCAGAGCCACCAAAACCATGAAGGGAAGGAAAAGTCAGAGCCAAAACCTAAAAAGCCCAACCATCTCGAAGAAACTAAAGGGAAGCAACACAACAAAAAAAAACAAACGACAAAAGTCATAAGCACCAAAAGCCAACAAAGCCAAAGAAAGCCAACCACTTGAAAGAAAATCCAAACAAAAAACCAAAGCAATACCTAAAGTGAGGAGAGGCACCGATCACCCAAGTGCGGACAAGGCTAAAAAAAATAACCAAACCAGTAAAGGAAAATCAAATAGCTAACAAAAAATAACAAAATTCTAAAAGAATCTAACATATGGTAGACCAAATTTATCTAAATTAGGCAAACCTCTTAAATGCTTAGGAATATTATCATTGGTAAATAAAATAAAATTAAGATCTACAACTAGCTAAAAAATCAACACAAGAGTTACCTTCTCTTAAAATATGTGTAATTTTAAAGAAAGGTTAGGGATAATAGCTTTAATATTTTTATTTAAATAGAAAAGCCAAACATTACCTTATGGTTAGAATTGATCTTAGCAACAACCATCTTAGCATCAGATTCCAACCAAATAGCATGAAAATTTCTCTTTAAACAATGCTTAAGAGCATAAAAGTAGCCATCAATTCAACAAAAATAACTGATTTAGTAGAAAGAGGAGTTGAAAATATGAAGATAATATTCTCATGATTGTTTCTAAAAATACCACCACAACTCGACTTGTTATGTGCATAGATCCATCGATTAATTTTGATGCAAAAATTAAGAGGCTTAATCTAACGAATAATTTTAAATTTAGGAGAGGAGTCACAATATGGAAAATGGATACCTAATTTAGAGGCAACAAACTTACATCCTCTAAAATTAGTACCTAAAGAAGCGGCCTTATGTAAAGAAAAAAAACTTTTCTTTAGTCCCCAAATAATCTCTTATGGTTCATAGGCACATCACAATGTTTAGCACCATTTCTATTAAGCCAAATAAACCAAATCAAAGTAATAGCCACCACAATTTTGATATGCCCTTTAATAATATTAAGAAAATAAGAATCCAGATGTTGCATTAACATTAAATTTCCATTAAAACAACATAAATTCAAATAAATCCTCATACCAACCCCAAACTTTAGGCAATGGCACCATTAACAAAAACATGATTAACATTCTCAATATTGAAAACAACATGCATTTGGAAGGTAGATAATAACCTTTGTCCCAAAGTAAGAGTCAATAACAATATAATCCTTAAAATTCTCACACAAGAATAGAGTAAGAAGTAGAAATAATATTATTCCAAATTTAAAGAAAAATAGGAGAAGTGGATTTTTTAACTTTAAGATAATTCCAAGTATCTTTAAAGAAAATTCTCCATTACTAGAAAATTTAAAAAAATTTGATCCAAAAATTACCATCAATAGGAATATTAATGATGTTATTACTAATGAAATCGAGAATCAACTCATTTAAAGGAAATTCCATTCCCCATTGTAAAAAAAAAATGACTAACTTTCAAGAAGTAGAATGGGTATTAAGCAAAGAATCAATGGAAAAGTCCCCATCTAGTTATCTTGCCAAAAAGGAAGACCCATTATTAATACCCCAAAAAAATGAGAGGTTCCACTTTCCATTTAATATCACAGCCATTTTCAAACAATAGAATCACCATGTTTATAATTGCAAATCAAAGGATGCTTACCTTTGTAATATTTAAATTTCATAAATTTTTTGGCCCAAACTTTCATTTTTCTAAAATTCCACCAAAGTTTATAAGAAAAACATTGGTGGAGTCCATCAAGATCTGCACCCAAGGCCACCTTCATAAATAACCACATATTGAGAAGTCCAATGAAGACTTTTGGTGAGATTCTAACCCAAAAAAACTTATTAAAGATCTTTTAATCAG